>JABWPP010000047.1:13355437-13611893 GCA_016920855.1 Puya raimondii | reverse complement strand
CTCCTCTCCTCTTTCTTCTATCTTCCCTTCTCACTCCTTCTCTCTTTCCTTCCCCACTTCCAAAGGAGAAAAGAAGCTTCTTGGTGCAAGAAGGAGCTTGGGAAATTCGTGGTTAAGGTTAGTTCCTTACGTTTTGGGTTCAAACCTTAGATTTAATCCTTTATTATGAGGTTTTTGGGAACCCTAGGCAATCTAAAACACAAAATGTGGAGATTAGCCAAGAAATTTTGAGGTTCTACATGCATGTGAAACCTAGGTCAAATGAGAGTTTTTACCTTGGGAGGTTCTAAAAATATTTGGACCTTCGAAAATTGCAATTGAGGCATAGAAAATCATGTTGGAACACTTGATTTCATGTATTGAGGCATAGTCTCACAATGGACTCCTCCGGAACACCTCAACTTAACGGGGTGTCGGAACGGAGAAACCGAACCTTATTGGATATGGTTCGATCCATGATGAGCTTCACTGATCTTCCTTTATTTCTTTGGGGACATGCTTTGCTTACTGCAGCTTACTTGTTAAATAGGGTACCCTCTAAATTCGTTCCTACTACGCCGTATGAGATGTGGTATGGTAAAAAACCAAGTCTTGATTATATCAGGATTTTGGGATGTCCTGCCCATGTAAAGCGACTACAAGTAGACAAGTTAGAGGCTCAGTCTGAGAGGGCTCATTTTATTGGATATCCTAAAGAAACTTTAGGTTACTATTTTTATATCCCAGAGGATCACAATGTAGTTGTGAGCCGACATGCTACTTTCTTAGAAAATAATTTATTCAAGAAGCAGCTAGTGAGAGAAAAATTGAGCTTGAAGAGAGTCTCTGAAGAGCAACGAGTCGTCGAACCTATAAAACCCATTCAAGCTGAGCCAGTACATGTAGTACCTCATCCACCTCATAGGTCGAGTAGAATCTCCCATCCTCCCAAAACATACTTAGGTATTCTTAAAGAGGATGTAGAGAAAATATTCCTCATGGGAGATAGGAAACATGGAGATGATCTCAAAACATACAACGAGGCGATGTCTGACATCGATTCTGAGAAATGGTTGGAAGCCATAAAGTCAGAATTGACTCAATGTACTCCAACCAGGTCTGAATTTTGGTAGATCCACCAGAAGGTATAGTAACTATTGGGTGTAAATGGATCTATAAAAAAAAGATAGGTTCGGATGGAAAGGTGGAGACCCATAAAGCAAGGCTGGTGGCGAAAGGTTATAGTCAACACGAAGGCATTTACTATCAGGAGACCTTTTCGCCTGTGGCCATACTTAAATCCATTCGAACATTGCTTGCCCTTGCAGCATACCATGATTATGATATCTGAAAAATGGATGTGAAAACTACCTTCTTAAATGCATATCTTGAGGAAGATATCTATATGGAGCAGTCTCTGGATTTCACTTTCGATGACGAACGTCATAAAGTATGCAAGCTGCAACGGTCCATATATGGACTTAAGCAAGCATCTCGGAGTTGGAATACTCGTTTTAATGACGTGATCAAATCGTTTGATTTCATTAAGAACGAGGAGGAGCCATATGTTTATAAGAAGGTCAGTGGGAGTGCTGTCACATTCCTCGTATTGTACGTGGACGACATTCTCCTAATTGGAAATGATGTTCCAATGTTGACTTCGGTTAAAGTGTGGTTGTCTAAAAAATTCTCCATAAAAGATTTAGGGGAAGCATCCCATATTTTGGGGATTAAGGTCTATAGAAATAGATCTAAGAGGACGCTAGGCCTTTCACAGAAAATGTATATAGAGGAGGCGCTAAAAAGATTCGGCATGGAAAACTCAAAAAGATACTTTTACCCCTTAGGTATAGAATTTATCTCTCCAAAAAAATGTGCCCCAATATATTTGAAGAGATTCAACATATGAGTAAGATCCCTTATGCCTCAGCTATAGGGAGTCTTATGTACGCCATACTATGTACATGACCTGATATCACACTTGTTGTGAGTGTCACAAGCAAATATCAGTCTAATCCAGGCGAGGAGCACTAGACTGCTGTGAAGAACATACTTAAGTACTTGAGAAAGACTAAGGATATGTTCTTGGTCTTTGGAGGAGGAGAGTTGAAAATACAAGGATATACTGATTCGGATTTTATGTCTGATGTTGGCGATAGAAAGTCTACGTCAGGATGTGTATTCTTGTGCAATGGAGGTTCGGTATATTAGAAGAGTTCCAAACAACCAATTATTGCTGATTCTACTAAGGAAGTAGAGTATATCACCGCGTCTGAAGCTGCAAAGGAAACCTTCAAGTTTAAGAAGTTTGTCGCCGAATTAGGTGTGATGCCATCAGATGCCATACCACTTTATTGCGACAACAATGGCGCCATAGCCCTAGCTAAAGAGCCTAGGTCTCATCAGAAGTCCAAGCATATAGAGCGGCGGTTTCATATTATACGCGACTATCTCGACAAGAAGTACATCGAGGTTCAGAGAGTAGACTCTGCGGATAACGTGGCAAACCCATTGACTAAACCGCTTAGCCAGCAGAAGACTGAAGCCCACCTTGAGAAGATAGGGCTTAGGTATATGGCTGATTGGCTTTAGTGCAAGTGGGAGATTATTAGATGTATGCCCTAGAAGCCAATCAGGCTGACACATGTATTCTTTTTAGGATATAAATTTGTATTTGATTTTAAATATTATGAATAAATTTGGATTTTTATTTCCATTCATATAGTGTATGTGTCCATGAATCGTCCAAAAAAATAATAAGATGATGACACTTATTCTCAAGAGTTGAGAATTTGAGACATGTGTCATTGATGGTTATTTCCTAAATGCTCCCGATCAATGGATCATCACGAGGACAGTGATTGATCCGGTGAGATTGGTGCATAGATCGCTTCCCTTTTGGGTAGACGAGTCTAGAGTCAACAATGTGGGGACACTGGAGCGAATGTGCCGGTGGTTGTTAGAGAACAAGGGTACCGAGCGTGACCAAAGCGAGAAGTCACTTGGATGTCTACTCACTCGTCAGTGACTTACTCAATGTTGCAGTAGTGTGACTGGTCCTTTGACCTGCGGTGTCTCGGCTATTCACGATAAGGTTACTCTAGTTTGATTGTACATACACTAGGTTCCTGGCCATTCGGGTCCTTGCGGTGCATGTTGGCTGCAGTAGGTTTATTGTAGGAATAGGGTGTGCACCTATATGGAATCTATCTCTCTTAGTAGTTAGGGGTGTTAGTCCTATGTGGTTTATGAGACCGAGTTTGGAAGACCTTGGCCAGGGCAGAGTTAATAGCGGAAAGAGTTTTCGTTATTAGAAACTCGAGTCGAATAAATTTGACATATGACAGACGATGGGGTTTGACGAGCTATTCCATGACCTCCGTCCAGTCGGGACTCATGATAGAAGGACTGTATCACATGGTAACTGTATCAAGAGGTTCAGCATTCTATTCTACTGGAATACCACTATATGCTGCTAGGTGTCACTGGCAGATTGTGAGACTCATAAGAATTATCTGGATGATCGATAATTCTCATTGGGTTGAGTTGGAATTGTTCCGACCCACTGAAAGAAGTTTCAGTGATATTGTTGATAGTGATCATAAAATATATCACTACCAGATAGAATAGAACCTATAAGGTCACACACATAAGAGGTTATGACTTATCAGATAACTAAATCACGATTTTCAAATCGCTGGAGGATTTAATTGTCAATATGTTGATAATTGGACTAATTTATAATTATTATAAATTAGTGGTATATAAAGTGCAAATGTTGCAAGAGAGAACTTATTAACAGTTAGTAAGTTGTGAGAGGGTTTATATGCAAATGTTGTATTATTAATTTGATATGATCAAATTAGGATAAAGTTCAAGTCGAATCAAATTAGGATTTGATCGATCTAACCAATTAAGAAAAAGATAAATTTAAATCTAGTTTTATTCTAATCCTTAATGGTTATTATATTGTTAAAAGGAGAATTAAATCTCTATAAATATGAGACGGGATTTTTAGAAAACCCTAGCCATCATCTCTCTCTCTATCTCTCTCTTCTTTCCTCTAGCAAGAAGGACGTTCTTTGCAAGGGAGCTAGCACCCCGGTGAGAATATCGATTAGATTATCAATCTAGTGTGGATACCTATAGAGGCCGGACGCTGTGCGGTTTCAAGAGAACCTAATTCCACGATCATCGGATTGCGGTGAAGAACAACTCGCGCAAAGGTGAAAATTAAATCTTTTTCTTCTTAATCTTGAATAACATGAGGGATCCTAATTGCGTGGTTTTGAGATTGAATCTCGAGAGTTTTTAAAATCAAATTCGTTTGATTTTCTTTTTCGCTGCGTTTTTACCGTACGCAATTTTTCTAACAAAGTCATCCCATAAGAACTAAGAGACTAAAATTAAAAATACTAATTAAGAGAAAAGCAAAACAAAAAATTTCTAAAAAGTTAAAAAAAGAAAAGATAGTTCTATTGCCCAACAAGCCATAAGTGTAGTGTACCGAATTTTTAATATAAAAGTATGTGTAAATAAAAATAACGTGAGATACTATTTTTATTTGACTTAGAGAAGTAAAAGGCAATTTAGAAATGATTCATGATGAAATTGGAATGAAAACAGGAGATTTAAATTTTCTGTAAAGAACGGGGCTTATTTTTTAGCGAAAAATTCACAGTGTTAGAAAATTATGAAAATTTGAGAATATGTCGGAATTATTTTTCCAAGTTTAGATTTAAAGTTTCATGTCATTCCGACACCCAAAAAGTGGAAACGGAATATAACAACAATCTGATAGAGATTTTAGTCGGTAGATTTTTCGGTGACCAAAAATAGTTCAAAACTGAAAAATTAAGATCACGTTCTTCTGATTGATTCTAACCGAGCCTGACTGTCAAATTTCAGCGCAAATGGACATTCAGAAGGGCTCAAAAAAATAATTCCGACATATTCTCAAATTTTCATAATTTTCTGAAACTGTGAATTTTTCGCTAAAAAATAAGCCCCGTTCTTTACAGAAAATTCTAAATCTCTTGTTTTCATTCCAATTTCACCATGAATCATTTCTAAATTGTCTTTTACTTCTCTAAATCCAATAAAAATAGTATCTCACACTATTTATATTTACACTTACTTTTATATTAAAAATCCGGCACACTACATTCCACCCCCATTAAAAAAAGTTTCGTCCGCAAAACTCAGATTCATATCTCAACTCGACAGATCGAAGAGGTGAGGATATCATCAAATCTCTCATTCCTAGGCAACCTCACGATCTTCGTGATTGCCCCGCAAAACTTTAATGCATGAAACACAGTTTCACAGTTCCTTCTCTTCACGAGCAAGGATGCCTACTAGAAATTTCTTATACATTGCATCCTTGTATCGCTTAGGCAGCTCATACGTCCTTGCTTAACCGGCAATCCCCTACATACAATCCTTATCGGACCCATGTCGTTGATAACTGTCGTTATTAGACGACAAACCTTATCAATTCCACCGACATATTTCCTCCGAGGTCAGGACTACCCTTCATTCTCGTGGTGTGGAGAGGACAAGAATGAACTGACTAGTCAAATAGTCCACCACCACTAAGTATTGCATACAGGTAGACCTCCTCGATCAAACAAGGATCCACAGGGTATCACTTCAGTACCCTAGTGCCATGTGAACCCTAGTGATGTACTGAACTAGTAAAGAAACTAGTGGATTGGACATAGAAAACAAAGAGTGAACATTGGAATAACGTAAATGTTAATGCCATTATGATATTGAATGTGAACCTAGTGATGGAACAATGAAATTGGGTCATTGCATGCCTCAAATGTGTTGCTGTAGTTTCATGTATCATGAAGCATTGCATATTTGCTTATGTTCACATAGTATGGTATGAGTTATGTAAGCTTTGAGCACTATTGAGACTTTGCATATGTAGTTTGACGTGTTGGTGAAGTCCCTAGATGTTGATCCACCGGTAGATGGAAGGTTCTCAAGTTTGGAGGGCAGATCATACTCACACAGTCTGTTGTTGGCTTGTGGAGGTCGCGACTCCCAAGCCGTGAGCTCCGGAGTGTCACGCGAACAAAGGTGTGAAGGGCCCTAGGGAGCCCTCCCCAAACACGAGTGTGAAGGGCCCCAGGAAGCCCTCCACGGCAGACGGTCACGGTGGCTGGCTTATGAGTGAAAGACCTCTTCCCCACGTGACTTAGTGTGGTGAGTTGTGGCTTGACCTACGGGTAAGCCGGTGCGATTGGGTCCAAGATGAAAGAGACAGGTTGATTGACCATATTGTGTCTTGTACCCTATGCATGTGTTGCATCCTGTGTAGAGAGAGAGTATAGTGGAGTCACATGTTGGTGACGGGTCGATCATGTTACCTTGTGAGTAGCCCCTGGTGGGTGACAGAGCGGTGGCGCTAGTCCCCACGTGGCTGAGAGGGGCGAGTTGGGTTTGGTCTTGTGAGAAGCCCCGATTGGATCAAGAATGAATTGGGTCAAGGGTTTGTGAGGGACACCGCTGAACATATTGGACCATGACATTCATTCCTTATTGTAAGGCATAGTAGTGGTCATTGTTGCATGTTGTATGTTTTGTAGTGGTAGACTACATATTCAGTTGCTTATATATCGCATTGCTATCTCTTTTCGTATTACTATGTCTTATTGGACCTAGTGGGAAAGTCGACAAGGTCGGCGGTCGAACCCACTGGAAACTTCTTTTAGTTCTCACCCCCTGTTGTTGCAGAGCCACCATTAGCGGAGCAGCACCGGATCGAGACGTTGGCGTCACCCGTGTACAGATAAAAGTTGTAAATGTATGTTGTGAATGATGTATTTAGTAAGGAAAGAACGAAATTGTAAATTGAGGGAATGGCATGTATTATAGTAAAGTGGAGAATGTATGTAAAATGTGAATGATGGAATGTTGTAATAGTTAGTTTAAATTCTGCTCTTGTGATATGCCCTCGTGTAGAACTGTATGATGTTGTTTTTCCTGGGTGAAAATCATTGTAGATGTTTTGTTTATGCCTTGGACGGATAGAGGAAACTCTGTCCATTCGGCGGGTCTGTGCACGTGCCCGCGTAGCCTCCGCTGTGCATTGGGGCGAGGCGTGACAATAAGAACATAAGAAACTAAAGTTAAAAAATGAGGAAAAAAAAAGACATAAATATGAAGATCAAAGAAACCCACATCAAAAAAGCAATCGTAATTCTCAATTTTTTTTAAAAAAAATTCTTACATTTTCCCCTCTTAGGTTTGAGGTTGTAGGTGTTGGGGAGGAAGCAACAAGCCAACAAGAGGATGGCCACCCTCTTGGCCTCTTGGGGAGGACTTTAACAAGAGAGTATGGCCGCCTCTCTTTTAAGGCTTTGACTATTAGGGATTGGGTTATAAAAGTACAAGTATCTTTTCTGGTCTTTAGATTTAGATTTGATAATTTGAATTTTTTTATATATTATATCATATTAAATTTGTTGAGGTTTGGGTTCGAGTTTCCATACCCCAAGGCGAATCCATCCGAATTTTTTTTTAATATCCATATTCGAATCCATATCAATTTACATCAAGTTAAATCTGCTCCGTCCAGCTTCGAATTCAGAAAAAATTTAAGTATCCGTATCCATTTACATCCCTAGCAGTGGGGGGTGGACAGAGAAAAAGAGAGGAGGGTTAAAAACCCTAAATTCACCACTATATACATTTCAGAAATGGTGTTTTGGGCTTCTTCTTTTTTTTGAGTTTCTTTGTCAAAACCCCTTCGTGCATATATTCTGCACAGCAGCACCTCCCAGTAAAATTTCTTGCAATTTGACACATAAAATGTCATGCTTTTTGCAGAAAAACTCACAACTTATTGGTTGCCCTCTCGTTGTTTTTCTATCTAAATTACGCTTTTATCATACAAAATCACAGGAAAGGTCCCTTCACGACTTACAACACTGTCAAACCTCGGAAGCGATGATCTTATTTTATTGAAAATTGTAAACTTCATAGAAATGCCTCAACATTTTGATTTTTATTTAATAAGAACTCGGTTTCTACATAGGCTTAGGGTTCTCAAACGAAAGAGGTCCTTTATACAAGAGAAGTGCAACATTAGTACATAAATCTCTCAACCCAACCAAACTTGCATAAGTACCCTAACTTAAGAGGAGCCATCAATTGTTGGGGTTCTGAAAATTTCCTTCAGAGTAGATTCGAGCTGGGTTGCAAAACTCACTCACCAAGTTTTGGAACTCGAAGTTTCCAGCCACACAAAAGGGAGTTTGGGTTACAAAATCCACTCTAAGATTCTGAAATCCTAAACTTTAGCCAATTTTCAAATCTTTGCTCTGAAAACTTCGTTTTTGATCCATTTTGCCCAAACTTAATTCAAAACTATATCTTATTAATCAAAACACTCAAAATAGTGTTGGTACCTTTTTCATCTATACATTGCCCTCATTGGTTTTTTAGATATTAGAGCATGGTTTGCGAAGGATTTGGCCTTTCAGATCTATTTTGCAAACGAAGTACTCAACTGGAGCAAAAGAGGATTCATCATGGCCAGGTTGTTGGTGTAGGGAGAGAGAGCATACTTTTTTCCCATTTGCATATATAAAAATATACAAAATTAGATAATACTGTTACGGATTTTATATTGGCATATTTCGTGAAGTGAGTCGGAGTCTTGAAGGTTCAAAGAAGAAAAGATGAAGTTTGAAGACACGAAGACTCACCGATTGAATTCACGATGCTTGGTAAGTTTAAATAATCTTGATGATGGTTTATAAACATTTACAAGTGTTTGGAAGACATTAGAATAGATTTTTAATGATTTATAATCGATTCGGAAAAATTCATGCTACGAGGTCCGGACCCTGGAACATGAGGTCCGGAACCCGTGAGCAGGTTATGCTGGTTCGCAGACCGAGTCCGGACCCTGGAAGCTGAGGTCCGGAACCCGTACGCATACTTGCTGTTTCGCTGTCCGGGTCCGGACCCTGGAAGCTGAGGTCCGGAACCCGTGAGCATGACAGGCAGTTTCGCAGACCGGGTCCGAATCCTGATGGCTGAGGTCCGGACAATGAAACGCCTGAAGAGTATCAAGGTCCGGACCCCATACCCGCGATCCGGACCTCAACTCGTCGCGATTTTTCGAAATTCTATTTTTTCAATTCTACTCTGATTCTATGTCTCCCAAACCTTTAAATAAGATGGTAGATTCCTTAAAATATCTTTGCAATCCTAATTTGGTTCCAAACCTTTCTAAAATCAGTTTTTCAATCCTAGTCGAAATCAGTTTGCTTCCAAACCTTTCTAAAAACTGTTTTTTAATCCTAATCTATTTCGGATTGCTTCTAACCTATAAATATGATGTGGGGGTGTCTCTAAAACGTGGTGAAGCATAGATTATCTTTTAGAAACCCTAGAAGCTTGTAGGTGACCGTTTTCCTCATCTTCTACATCAAGCTTCTCTCAAATTGATTCATGGTGCCCTAATTTCTAATATTCTTTTAGAATCAATTTGAGGATTGCTTAGAGATTATTCCCACAGATTTCTCATGATATTCTAAGCAATAAACCATCATCAATGTTATTCGTTTTGCTCCGGACGGAGTGGCATCGTGGATTCGGCGTGATCAAGACGGTTCGTGGATTCGAATCGTTGGCGCTCGTGGATTCGAGTGAGCGTCGTGGATTCGGCGTGTTGAAGGCTTCGTGGATTCGAAGTTGGGCGTCTTGTGGATTCGAGACGTGGCGTTCGTGGATTCGAACGTGGGGCGTGGACAACCCGGTGGAGTGCGCGAGATCCGTAGAAGATAAAAGAGAGGTTAAGTCCGTGGAGTCGGTAATCACCTTGTAATCTTTTATTCTTAGTGGATTGTTATCGCGTGTTGGTCCCGTAGGTTTTTCTCCAGTGTGGAGTTTCCCACGTAAATCTCGGTGTGCTGATTTTATTTTCCGCATTACTTTATCGCATTGAGATTTGTGATTTTTGTTTATACACCTATTCTGTAAGGACTGAGATTTTTACTGCCTAATTTGACTCTTCGTTGACGATGTTTTTGTGTATATTTTAATTACATAATCACTCGTCAAGTTTCGGGAGAAAATGATTTAAAATCAAAGAGTTACGCGATTTACGATATTCACTTAAGGTGAATAGTAACTCTGGTTTTCCGGTAACGCCAACTGAGAGTAATGGCTTCTGGATTGTATCGGACTCCGTTCCTGGTGGTCCAATAGCTCGTTTTAAACCGTCTGATTATTCCGGACTCGATGGCACTGATTAATCTGACGAACGGTTTCGGAGAAAAGCCTACTTAATGGTTGAGGGACCCAATTGTAATTATACATGTGAACCGTAAAGGAGATTATTGATCGGCGAATCAGCAATCAAATCGAACTAAACAAAAGCGTGAGTTCGATGTCTCGGCAGTGCTGATCGCGCTGGCGTAATCCGTTCAGAAATCCGACGGACGGATCGCAAGATATAACGCGTTTCCCGAGGAAGGGTCAAAATGTCATTTTTGGTATTCCGAGAAAAGTGCCAATATTTTATGTACCAAATTGTACGAAATTGGACTGGGGGGTACCTACGCGCATAATACACGCGCTGCGAGGGACTTAGTTGATAATTATCGACTTTGGTGGGCTATGTTGCAAAGTGACCAACTTGTATATAAACACCACTTAGGGTTTTCTCATGTGAAACCCTAACCCTAGCCTTCTACACCCTCCACAGCCACCCCAACCGACACCCCCACCTCCTGCTCCTCCCTCTGCGCGCGGCTGCCGCCGCCGGCGAGCCCCTTGCCGGTCGTCGCCGTCCCTGCGCGCCGCCGCGGCCGCTGTGAGCAGACTGCACCAAGCTTTGTGCAGATATGGCCGGACCCGCGTGGTTTCCCTCTCCCCGCGTCGCCGCCGTCCAAGATCCGTCGGGCCGCTCTCCTCCGGCCTCAGGCAACCCGCCTCCGCCGCCTCGGAGTGCCCCGGCCGCCGCCGTGGCCGCTGGACCCCTGGAACCCGAGCCCTAACCAGTGCGGGCTCGGTTTGTGCCAGCGCCGCCACCCGCCGCCGCCCTCCGCCGTCGACCAACCGGAGCGCCGGCCTCCCTGGCCCTCCCGCATACATCGTCTGCCGACGGGACCGCCGCCGGAGCCGCCGATCGCGGGGAGACGAAGGCTCGGCCTAGAAGAGAACCGAGCTAGGGCATCACCGCCGCCGCCTCCTCTGGCCGCCTCCCGCCGTCGGCCACCGCACGCGCCGACCTCCCCTGACCGGCAGCAACCCCCTGCCGCCGGTGAGTCCGCTGGAGAACCGCCGCCGGCCATGCCCTAGCTTCCCCTGCCCGGTAAGCCTTGTTGAATGCAGTCTGCACACTGTTTTAGGTTCGGATTAATATTCCGGTGACCCGGGGGCTGTTCCGATGCCTCTGGAGGTGAGCACGGTGATCGTCGGTCAGTGCCGAACGCGATGCTCACCTCCATTGTGGTCAGCGCCTCCCGGATCTGCGAAATAAGTGCGATCATCGTACAGTACGCATAGTTCGCTGATGTTCGCGTCGCACCCGCGCGCTCCACAGTGCCCGATTGTGCTCTGAATCATGAGCACGGCCTTCGGCACGTCGAGACCTAACGGTGCGTGTCTCGGCTGACCCCGAAGACCCTCAGTTTGTCGTAACGACCCATAATGTCCGTTAAATCACATAAAATAATGTGATTTTATGGAAAGTTGAGGGCTTTTATGTAATTTTACACCGCGTGATTCCTGTGGGCAGTATGTAGGAACTACGTGTGACCTGTGGACTGATTGTTCAAGGTCCGCTGTCCTTCGGTTGTCCGAAAATGGATTTTCGGAGCGTTTCCCGACGAAATCCGTCGGCGAAACGTGGTTTTCGGCTAGGAAATTTCCGATGCAATGTGTGTGACTTGTGGGCTGCCGCTGAGCCTTGTTGGCTGGTTGTCTCGGCCGTCTCGTGTATTCGGAGATGCCCCGTGAGCGGCGGTGGGTTCCGGTGTCGAAATCGTCACTTCCGGGAACCCGGATCAGAACGATGGTCCGATACTAATTAATATGATGTTCGAGCTTATGTTCGCTGTCGGAACATACAAATGGCTGTGTTCCGGGTCAGCGGTCGACTCATTGAGTGAGTCGGTGCCTTTAGGAACTGTTAGTGGGTCCTGGGGACATCCCGGTGCGATTTCGAGACTTTCGGCGATTTACGGAGATCGGTTTTGGGAAACCGAGTCTCGGGATTTGTGGGTTGTGTGTTTGTGTCTTGTTTGAGTCATTTGTGATTTGTCCCTGACTCGGTGGACCTATCGTAGGTCCGGTTGATTTGCAGCGCGTTCCGGATTCCGACGCGATAATTACAGGTGGGTACTTCGATCCGAAGTTGGTCTAGTGGTGCATGCTCGGTGACGTTCCTTCTACCCTTTCCTTTTCGTTTCCTTATATGAGTATATGTGATGAGTTGAGCCGGCACCTTGTGATCTCTACTTGCATTCCTTACTTGTTCTAGCAGTAGAGTAGATATGATTATATATTGTATCTGAGTTGATGTTCTCGTGACCTTCTTGGTCGGTTTCTTGACACGGTTGTCTGATGACCTATACGGTCGGTATACCCGGAGGGGTGGATTATTGGCTGTTCGCCAACATTTATTGGTCTTACTTGCATTGATCGCCATTACTCTTGCGCATTCGCGAACACCAGCGGTTGATCCCCGCAAGAGGGTGTTCTTTTCCGGAAAAGTGGTCGTACGTCCGACCCGTGAGCTCAGTGGGGCACTTATATGCAGGCAGAGTAGGAGTGGCATGAGCCTGCGGTCTGCGGACTGGCGTGGCATGTTCAGATTGGGTATATTTGCTATATTCATTTATTGATGCATGTCATTTACAGTAGCACTAGTGCAGTTGTACCTTGTTTCCCTTCTTTCATAGCTACTGTATTGTTATACCTATCTATCTCCTGGTTACCAGTGTGTGCCCGGCCTTCGTCGGCTTGCGGTACCCACTGGGAGGGAGAGACATGTTTACATGTTCTCATCCCCCCCACCACCATTTTTCAGGTAGCTCTGGTGGGGAGTTCAGTTCGTGGGTTCGACGCGAGGACGATCTAGCTAGACTGCATTAGCGGTCATCACCCTGGTTATGTTTCTTTTATCTGCATTAGTAGTTAGATAAAGAAATGGTTCAGTTAGATGATCATGATTTATGCCTGATTAATGATGAATCGTATAAGATGATGACTTATTACGCATGAGATTGGATTTTAGTTTCTATTATCAGCATTTGACTTGTGTTTTATCGTGTGGGTGTCTACCCATCGTGGTAGCTGGATTTCAAAATGAAGTTCCGTGTTGGAACAGTTTTAAAAGGTTTTTCGTGATTTTGATTTAATGCTTATTAGAATTCGAAAACAAAGCTTTCGAGTGGAAAGCAATTTTGATAGGATGTTTGTTGTACTGTGCATTGCATCATCCTTCGCTTAAGGAGTGCTTAGAGGCATGTAGGGATGGCGGAATGCAAATATATTCTATGTTGTATCTTGTGGATTATTGTGAATGCAAGTGTGATTGTGATCCTGTTGTATGATGTTGGTACGCCGTGCAAATACAGGGGAGACTCTGTCCGTATAGACAGAGGTGCCTGTATTTGTGGCGGGTCTGTTCACTGCGCGGGCTAGGCTTTCAAAAAAAAAAAAAAATTGACCCGTTTTCCGCATCTAGACTAGCCCGGGGCGTGACAGATTAAGATGGTATCAGAGCATGAACAATCACAACTACATTCACAACCTATCTAACTGAACCACTGGTTAGGATGACCCTAGGAAGACCTAAGGTTTATAAGCACGTGAGAGCACGGGGTTGTGGGATTGAGTCCCGGTAAGTTGATCGAGTTTTATTAACTCGAGGTTTATTGTTGTTTCGTTACCCCGTGATTGTTTTGCAGTTGCGGTGCAGACTTGTGTCTCTACTGGGAGTGGTGGCGGATTACCAGACAGATATCGGGTGGTAGGGTGATGTGCACCTGGTAAAACCACTCGGGGAAAGATGTTGATATTGAGGTTCCAGGCAGTGGCATCTGCTGGGCCTTAGCTGACGGTTGAGCCGTGATTTCCTGGCCCCACTTTCCATGTAGAGCACAAGGTCCACTGCGGGTATCTCTATGGAGACGATACATTGTGCGGCTACCATCGCAACCATTTCTAGAGCTGTGTGAGTACAACTCGAGGATTGAAATGCAATCGCTTGGGCGACTACTGTACGGATATGGTTTCCTCAGACTCTGTGAGTATGGCTTTAGTGCCTATTTCTCCCTATTTAGAGCTCATGTACGCTCATGTACGATTACAGGCATCTTCGTGGAGATGATGATTTATGCAGGTTTGACTGCATGTATTGCGTGGGCTGCTGGTGTGCGGCCCGAGGTTCGTTTGCCGACCGCTCGTGCGGTTGTGGTATGAGTAGAGCTTCTTGAGCTTTAGCGGGTAGGACCGTGGTGCCTACCCCATCTCTCTATTCTCTAGTGGTGGCGTGAGTCACCGAGAGAAGAGCGTACCCAAGTATGGATAGTTGAAATAATTTAGTGATAGTTTATGGGGTTTTCCCCTTTCATTTGATAAGTCGTTAGATTGACCCCGATATTTAGATTGATTGGAGCATATCGAGGTTGTTATTGGATTCTTTATTGAGTTTCAGACAGGGTAGTGGTTTTCGTGTGAGTATATGGGCGAGAATATGCCTAACTCATGAGACTGAAGTTTGTTCATGTTGCGAAGCGAGCTCAGAAGATTTTTTTTTCTCGCTTGAGTGATGTTTAGATATCTTGTCAGTGGATTTGTCAGTACAGTCGTTTAGATCTCCTTATGATCTTTGCGCCTATTGGCGTAAGCCAGGATTGGATATGACTTAGCTTCCATGTCAAGTTTTTGGGAGTACGCGTAGTGTGAGGAAATCCCAACACCTAAATCAGTGTGGTATGGGATGACACGTGGCGTATGTATGCTTATGGCATAGAGGATGATGCTCGATAGGATAATTGAAAAACCCTAAGAGTAAGTTGTGGTGTTGGATGAGGCTCAAAAATCGAGTTGTTGTCACTTTTAGCTTGTGTAGTTGGCGACTCTATGTTGCAAATAGTTTCTTTTCCTATTGTTGGAGCCATAGAACTCCTAGGGAGCTGGCTCATTGACTAGTCCAATCACGGTAATCGACTTTCGTAGTCGATATTGATTAGTGTCGTGGTGCACTCTTGTGCAGCATGGTGATATTGGACGATTTCGTGCTGGTGTCACTTCTCCAACATGGTGTTGGAGATGGATCTACGGTATTTCGCTTTCCTTTTGGTAAATGCGTTGGCTGCAGACAACGTATTGTCAAAAGTTAGGATGAAATGCCCTACCCCTCTTTTGGGAGTATTTGGATTGGGATATTGTGTTTCCCGTGTAGATAACCTTTATGGATGATCTCATGCAAAGGTTAGAGTCGTGGTCATCTCTGACCACGCAGTGTATTCTGAGTTAGCCCTGGGCAAGGTTATGTAAAGTGATGAGTTAACCTCACTAATGATATGTACTTCGGTGATGGTCTGGTTGTACACGAACCAGTAGCCAGGTCTCGCATAGTTAAGGGGATAATGCGCCCTCAGATGCAATCTATATTACATTGCTAGAAGGTGTAAACTTCACTGGGCACGTGAACTGAGCCTGGCCTTTGGCTCAGAAGTTGATACAGGTACATGAATGCTAGGTACATGACGTGGTTAAACACGGATAATTATGAGAGTGGATTACTCTTCTGGTCACTTGACGATTGATGCATCTGGGTCTCGTTGAGACAGGCATCGGATGTGGTATGGAACATTGCATCGCTGGTCCCATGCGGATTTCAGTGACCGGGTTTCGTGAAGACAGATGTTGAGCATCACTGATGGTTTTGATAGTAAGTAGCGATTCGCAACCCCGTTGCGGACATCCGTGGACCTTTATGTCGAATCACATGTACCTGGATGTAGGCTTACTTGTCGAGCTCAACTGATTGAGGTAGCTTTAGACCTTTTGGTCTAAGCGGACAGTTTAAATCTTGGACATAGGAGTGTCAGATACCGCAAGTGGGTATCGATGCTGAAGGTTTAACTTCGATCCGTTTGTATTACAAACTGGTGGGAGACTGTGGTCTCCGAGGGGAATGTTATTGATGCAGGAGTTAGGACAATGATATGGTTTCACTCGTTGTGAGCAGGTTGACGTTGTTTGTAAGTTGGAGTGCGTCGTTTCGGACTCTGAAAACATACTCCAGACTTATGGTATTGTCCCGGAATTTTTCCTGCATGAACCTTTGACGTAGTTGAGTTAGTTACTACTATATGGACCAGATTTAGGTGGACCTTGAGTTTCTGAGTGAAGAATTATTGTCCCAGTTTTGGAAGAGTGTACAGCAAGCTTTGGGTACGAAGCTGAACTTCAATACGGCTTTCCATCCCCAGAGCGACAGACAGTCTGAGCGAGTTATTCAGACTCTAGAGGATATGCTTCGTGCATGCGTCCTGGATGATGGTGACGGGTGGTTCAAGTACCTGTCACTTGTGGAGTTCGCCTATAACAACAGTCATCAGGCGAGCATTGAAATGGCACCGTATGAGGCTTTATATGGGCCGATATCGGTCCCTTATCAGTTAGGACGACATCGGAGAACGCCGCGTGATCGGGCCGGACTTGGTGATGGACGTAGAGACAAAGATTCACATTGCTAGAGAGCGATTATTGACTGCACAGAGTCGGCATAAGAGCTACGCGGACCATCGGTGTTGTGACCTGGAGTTTCAGGTCGGCGAGCATGTTCTGCTCAAGGTTTCACCGTCCAGAGGGATCAAACGGTTCGGTTTGAGGGGCAAGCTTAGCCAGAGATATGTGGGACCGTTTGAGATCTGGGAGCGCGTTGGTCCGGTGATGTACAGATTGGCTCTACCCCCGAGTCTCGCCCAAGTATATGATGTCTTCCACGTGTCCATACTTCGAAAGTGTAGTTCTGATCCGTCCCACATCATCAGTCCGACGACTATCCAGCTTCGGGAGGATCTGACCTACGATGAGGCTCCGACGCGGATATTGGCACGCGAGGAGAAACAACTGCGGAATCGGAACATTCCGTAAGTGAATGTACAATGGACTAATCGTAAGGAGCGCGAAGCATTATGGGAGCTTGAATCGACTATGCGGAAACGTATCCACAATTATTCGAGGGGTAAATATAATCAAGTTTCGGGGACGAAACTTCTTTTAAGGGGGGAATGATGTAAGGACTGAGATTTTTACTGCCTAATTTGACTCTTCGTTGACGATGTTTTTGTGTATATTTTAATTACATAATCACTCGTCAAGTTTCGGGAGAAAATGATTTAAAATCAAAGAGTTACGCGATTTACGATATTCACTTAAGGTGAATAGTAACTCTGGTTTTCCGGTAACGCCAACTGAGAGTAATGGCTTCTGGATTGTATCGGACTCCGTTCCTGGTGGTCCAATAGCTCGTTTTAAACCGTCTGATTATTCCGGACTCGATGGCACTGATAGATTTTGGATCTGACGAACAGTTTCGGAGAAAAGCCTACTTAATGGTTGAGGGACCCAATTGTAATTATACATGTGAACCGTAAAGGAGATTATTGATCGGCGAATCAGCAATCAAATCGAACTAAACAAAAGCATGAGTTCGATGTCTCGGCAGTGCTGATCGCGCTGGCGTAATCCGTTCAGAAATCCGACGGACGGATCGCAAGATATAACGCGTTTCTCGAGGAAGGGTCAAAATGTCATTTTTGGTATTCCGAGAAAAGTGCCAATATTTTATGTACCAAATTGTACGAAATTGGACTGGGGGGTACCTACGCGCATAATACACGCGCTGCGAGGGACTTAGTTGATAATTATCGACTTTGGTGGGCTATGTTGCAAAGTGACCAACTTGTATATAAACACCACTTAGGGTTTTCTCATGTGAAACCCTAACCCTAGCCTTCTACACCCTCCACAGCCACCCCAACCGACACCCCCACCTCCTGCTCCTCCCTCTCTGCGCGCGGCTGCCGCCGCCGGCGAGCCCCTTGCCGGTCGTCGCCGTCCCTGCGCGCCGCCGCGGCCGCTGTGAGCAGACTGCACCAAGCTTTGTGCAGATATGGCCGGACCCGCGTGGTTTCCCTCTCCCCACGTCGCCGCCGTCCAAGATCCGTCGGGCCGCTCTCCTCCGGCCTCAGGCAACCCGCCTCCGCCGCCTCGGAGTGCCCCGGCCGCCGCCGTGGCCACTGGACCCCTGGAACCCGAGTCCTAACCCGTGCGGGCTCGGTTTGTGCCAGCGCCGCCACCGCCGCCCTCCGCCGTCGACCAACCGGAGGCCGGCCTCCCTGGCCCTCCCGCATACATCGTCTGCCGACGGGACCGCCGCCGGAGCCGCCGATCGCCGGGAGACGAAGGCTCGGCCTAGAAGAGAACCGAGCTAGGGCATCACCGCCGCCGCCTCTGGCCGCCTCCCGCCGTCGGCCACCGCACGCGCCGACCTCCCCTGACCGGCAGCAATGGACAGAGTCTCCCCTGTATTTGTGGCGAGTCTGTTCACTGCGCGGGCTAGGCTTTCAAAAAAAAAAAAAAATTGACCCGTTTTCCGCATCTATACTAGCCCGGGGCGTGACATATTCACCCCCCTCTAGGTGATTGATATACTCTAGATAGATCCTAGGGCACCCCCTATCTTACAGTTGGTATCAGAGCGGGATCTAGATTTATCTATCATTATGGGTGAAAAAGGTAGTAATATTAGTCGGCCTCCTCTATTTGATGAGAGCGAAGAAGAGTCGGACGAGGAAAATCTCGTAGTGGCGTATCAACAACTTTTTAAGCAATCAAAGAAGATGGCTAAGTACAATAAGAAGTTGAGGAACCGTCTATTGGAACTTGAGGATGAAAATTAAATGTTGAAGACCACAACTAAAGCTCTTGCGGAGGAAAGGGAACAAATTTTGAAGAACAATAAGATCCTCCAAGATAAGCTAGACCAATCGGAGACGACGATTAAATCACATCAAGAAAAGATTGGTTTTCTAGAACATCAAGTCAAGGAAATTCATACTTCTAATCAAGTCTTGACTAGACAAGTCCATGAACTCAAGTCCGACATACAAAAATTCTCCTCCGGATCAAAGAAACTTGATGACATGCTCGGATTGGGTCAAACGGATAAACTTGGTGTTGGATATGAGCGAAAATTTGTTGAGAAGGTTAAAAATTCTATTCCTAAAGTCTCAACAAGTGTAAAAGAGAAAGTATGTCATAGATGTGGAAAGAAAGGACACATCAAGAAGACATGCCCTAGAAAAGATAAGAAAACTCAAGAGGCATCTTCTAAACATCTATCGACATCTTCCAACACTCGACAAACCCTACGGTTTCAAAAGCAACAACAACCAAGTCGAGTACCCCAGATCAACCAAAAGTCGAAGCCACAACAACCGGTTTCTACAAAGTCAAATACAACGTGGCGACCAACGGATGATCAAAAGTCAAAACAATCGGTGCTCAACCGCAACAAACCAAGACAACCAACAATCCGACAAGTTTGGGTTCGGAAAGGTGATATCTTTCCTTGTCTTAAACCTTAATTTGTTTTTGAGTTTATGTAGTGCATTGATTGGTTCTTATTGCATATCTCTTGATCATTGCATTACACGTTTTGGTGCTTTCATTGTTACGATTTTTTAGATTTTTTTTGAATGATTAGAATATTAAATAGTGCATTGAATATCAATAGGTTCACTTTCATTCACTCCTAATTAATCTCATATTAATTATCGATTTTACTTTATTTTCATTATTTTTGAAGATAATTTATTATGAGAATTCTTAATACTTATATTCATCAAATTTAGGTAATCTTGTGTAATCTCTAGGAGCTTAACCTATCTCGGTTGTGTGTGTTGAATTTGATGAATAGTCATTCTCTTATGGACTAAAATTTGTCACATGTTCTTTCAACTAAGAGATTGCATAAGCGAGGGGGAGTTATTATTCTGTTGAAAAAGAATTCTTTTTGAAAGATGTGGAAAGAGTTGCATCCTTAAAAGGAGTGTGAAAACTACCACCACATGGAGGAAAGAGCTACCACCCCGGTCGTTCGGTTAGTGTGTGCAGCTACCACATGAGAATTGAATTGCATATCCGAAAAAAAAATATAGATAAGTGCAAAAGGATGCAAAAGAAAAATGTCACAAAATTTTATTTTTTCGGTGTTATAAGGTGATCCACATACA
Source organism: Puya raimondii (assembly GCA_016920855.1). Classification (NCBI taxonomy): domain Eukaryota; kingdom Viridiplantae; phylum Streptophyta; class Magnoliopsida; order Poales; family Bromeliaceae; genus Puya; species Puya raimondii. Next base: position 13,591,623 of record JABWPP010000047.1, on the reverse strand, counting down.
TGAAAGATGCTCAAAGAGCCACCCCCTATGCGATATTTGTTTTATCTCAAATTTGAATGTTTATGCAACAAATTTCTGTCTCTTTGATGAATCCCTTAAGTCATCTTCATAATCCGTTTACATCTTGATAGCTTTTGAGCCTTTAGATTATTTTTGATGACTTGATTTTGAAGTTTATATGAGTTAAGAAATCGTGTAATATTTTATCTACATTATGATGAGTGTGTAGTAAAATTCTTAATTCTTATGAAATTAATAGGGATTGAAAGAAGTCAATGTGAATTTATATTTCTCATGCACTAACATTGCTTGAAATTTTATCACAAGTGGTTTCAAAATTGAAAAAGCTTTAAACTTGTATTTTGATTGATTTCTCTCGAACTCTCTCTATTTTTGGGTGTTTTCTTTTGGCAATTTTTGACAAAAAGGGGGAGAGAGGTAATGATGACTTAGACGCATAAACAAAGGGGGAGAGATTGCATGAACAAAGGGGGAGCGATTTTGATATTTTTTCTACTAACTTTGTTCGTGGAGAATGCAAATTTTTGCAGGTCTCTCAAGACTTCAAGACTCCATGTTTGTCTAAGTCATAGAGTTTGTTTTAGGAGTTACTAAATTGTAATTTTAAATTTCATTTGGATCTTTCACGCGAGAAGTTCATTGTTTTGGTGATGGCAATGAGTTTCATTTTTTTGAGAGATGAGCATCGTGAGTGTTTTATGTATTTTTGAGTTTTGTCACGAAATTGCCAAAGGGGGAGATTGTTACGGATTTTATATTGGCATATTTCGTGAAGTGAGTCGGAGTCTTGAAGGTTCAAAGAAGAAAAGATGAAGTTTGAAAACACGAAGACTCACCGATTGAATTCACGATGCTTGGTAAGTTTAAATAATCTTGATGATGGTTTATAAACATTTACAAGTGTTTGGAAGACATTAGAATAGGTTTTTAATGATTTATAATCGATTCGGAAAAATTCATGCTACGAGGTCCGGACCCTGGAACATGAGGTCCGGAACCCGTGAGCAGGTTATGCTGGTTTGCAGACCGAGTCCGGACCCTGGAAGCTGAGGTCCGGAACCCGTACGCATATTTGTTGTTTCGCTGTCCGGGTCCGGACCCTGGAAGCTGAGGTCCGGAACCCGTGAGCATAACAGGCAGTTTCGCAGACCGGGTCCGGATCCTGATGGCTGAGGTCCGGACAATGAAACGCCTGAAGAGTATCAAGGTCCGGACCCCATACCCGCGATCCGGACCTCAACTCGTCGCGATTTTTCGAAATTCTTTTTTTTCAATTCTACTATGATTCTATGTCTCCCAAACCTTTAAATAAGATGGTAGATTCCTTAAAATATCTTTGCAATCCTAATTTGGTTCCAAACCTTTCTAAAATCAGTTTTTCAATCCTAGTCGAAATTAGTTTGCTTCCAAACCTTTCTAAAAACTGTTTTTTAATCCTAATCTATTTCGGATTGCTTCTAACCTATAAATATGATGTGGGGGTGTCTCTAAAACGTGGTGAAGCATAGATTATCTTTTAGAAACCCTAGAAGCTTGTAGGTGACCGTTTTCCTCATCTTCTACATCAAGCTTCTCTCAAATTGATTCATGGTGCCGTAATTTCTAATATTCTTTTAGAATCAATTTGATGATTGCTTAGAGATTATTCCCACAGATTTCTCATGATATTCTAAGCAATAAACCATCATCAACGTTATTCGTTTTGCTCCGGACGGAGTGGCGTCGTGGATTCGGCGTGATCAAGACGGTTCGTGGATTCGAATCGTTGGCGCTCGTGGATTCGAGTGAGCGTCGTGGATTCGGCGTGTTGAAGGCTTCGTGGATTCGAAGTTGGGCGTCTTGTGGATTCGAGACGTGGCGTTCGTGGATTCGAACGTGGGGCGTGGACAACCCGGTGGAGTGCGCGAGATCCGTAGAAGATAAAAGAGAGGTTAAGTCCGTGGAGTCGGTAATCACCTTGTAATCTTTTATTCTTAGTGGATTGTTATCGCGTGTTGGTCCCGTGGGTTTTTCTCCAAGGTGGAGTTTCCCACGTAAATCTCGGTGTGCTGATTTTATTTTCCGCATTACTTTATCGCATTGAGATTTGTGATTTTTGTTTATACACCTATTCACCCCCCTCTAGGTGATTGATATACTCTAGATAGATCCTAGGGCACCCTCTATCTTACAAATACAATTTTATTTTATGTTGATATGTTATGATACATCTACTTGTTGCCCAAAAAAAAAATCTGATTTTTATCATGATTCGTTCATAAATTTTGATGTATGTGAGTTAATTAGGAACTTTTTAAATTAATTGGTGAACCAAATATCTTTTATTTGCGGGAGTTAATATGCCAAAGTTAATTAATCCATTGTCACGCCCCGGGCCCTCGTGGGAGCCTACCAGGCACGTGCGCAGACCCGCCGTGTACCTCAAACAACATAATGTACACAAGGCGTCTACGCTAACAACCATCAAGAAGGATAAAGAATACATCCTAACAAGGTAATCAGAGCGAGAACATAGTTCTACATCTAAAACAAAATCCACATAACTAAAAATCCAAGATATACAATAGCATTATACATCTTTTCAACTAGTAGATCAACCAGACATCTATACACCTTTCATATAAAATACAATGAAAGGACAACATGGTATGCCTACAACGACAACACCGCAGAGGCTCTAGCTAGCTGCTAACCCCTCGCCGCGATCCCAAGCCTCTCCTGCTGCGGAAGGCTCTGAAAAACCCAACAACAATGGGGGTGAGAACTATTAATCAATAGTTCCCAGTGGGTAAGCCGCCGAGAGTGGCGAATTACACTGCTAGGTCAACTGAGGCAAGATAGTATAACTGAAACATAAAACAGAAAGCATATAACATTTAATGCTAAACAGGTAGTTCTACAACTATCTTGCCTCTAAAAACTAAATCATCTACATGAACATGAACATGCTCTAATGTCATAAGTTCAACATTTAATCACATCATTTTACATGCATGTCAAATTTATGCTATGTTAAAGGTTATAAGAATCTTTCTATTCTTATCATCACAATATCATGCCTCTATACTAATCATCATGAGTATAGGTTTAATGCTATTATGGATGCCAATATATGTAGTGACTAACTAATATGTCCAACTACAATGAATGCATCCCAACAGTGTCAAGCTAAGTAATGCCACAATGTGCTACTCACTACTATGTCCATACACTACAACTACATGCATCAAGCAACCAATATACTATGTCCAGTTTACTTAGCTTTTACCCAATCCACAAGGGACTTACACAAGGTAACGTCCCGGCTTGTGCCGTGCCTAATGGCCCCGTGGTAGTCAACATTCTCTCGCAAGAATGAGACTCTCCCCCAACGGCGATCCACTTCGGCGCCCAAACCTGCACGGGCGACCAAGGTCGCAAGGCTAACTCCGGAGTGCCGGCTTGTAGGGAGCGACCCTCACAAGCATGTGCGAATGAGCACAAATGGCCAACAAGCATAATCAACTGCATAAGTGTCACGTTCATCATGTCTAAAAACATGGAATGCCAAGTAGTGACTAAGAGTCCAACACTATGTCATAATGTCCACCTAGTTATTCACCTAAGTGAAAAGTCATATGTTCAACCTCACACTATGTCGAAATATGTCACATTATGTTTACTACATTCAATAGCCAACATGCTAAATGTCAACACTATCATGTTGTTCTCAATATGTCCGTTGGTAAGTCCCTACCCATATGTCCAAGTCTCTAACATGTAGATGTTCATTTCTTGTTTACTAAGTTCATAAACCATGCATTATACTAATGCCATAAAAAATCATGCATTCTCTAATGCTATAATCCATGCATTCTACAAATGCCATATGTCATGCATTCTACGATGCCAACGAGTCCATATTCATGCAAGTGTTTAATTAACCAAATGGACTCATGTTAAACCAATTATAATATCAAATGCAAATAGTATCCCTTTCCTCATGTCTTAAACATGGAATCAATCCACGACCAAAAGGTCGAGCCAAAGCCAACGATGCCCGTCAAAGTTGCCCACCTAAATGAGGTGCAACAACTTATCATGCATATATCAAATCCTCTCTTTTCCCTATACAAACATACATATATTGCATTTGCCATAATTCCTCTTTTCTCTATACAAGCATACTTTGGTATGCAAGAGAGTTCACTAGTCCACCACTCAAGTGGTGTCTCAAATGATGCTCATCCCTAGCATGCATAGTATACTTAGCATTTCCTAATGCGTCATTACACTAATAGTGCCAATACCCTAGCATGCATAATATTCTCATAATGCCATACTATATGAAATATGCATTTTCATAAACAACTTGCATGTCTCATGCAATCACAATTATCATCATGCCATAATTAACATAATTATGCATCTAATTAATCCTATAACAAGATAGGAGACATAGGGGGAGTTCACCCATTTCGGTGAGGTCAAACCCACCGGATACCCGTCGAAACCTCGCAGTACTTCGAAACGAAGTTGTCCCCCGAGCTTCTCATACCCTAAGATAATTTTCCAAGGGGTTAGGGGTATCGAACAAGTAATTTCGAAAACCACCAAGAACAATGAGGTAAATGGGTGGAATTTACCTTGAGCAAGTAAAACTTGTTCTAAGTCCCATTGGAGGTTAGAGATCATCAAATCCAACCTACAACAACATTCTACACCCATCAATTCCACCTCAAGGGTTCACAATCACGAAACCCCAAATCAAACCCTAATTTTCCAAGAAACTAGGTTTACATGCAATCTCAAGCAACAATCATAAATAGAGGTTGTAAAAGAGTTTACTAACCTCAAATCAAGCCTCCAACCAAGCTCACACAAGCTAGGGTTGAAGATCCATCCACCAACAAGCTCCATTCCTCAGCCCCGAGCTCCCTCCAAGCCTAGGAGCACTCCTCCACGAAGAAAAATGGAGAGAAAGGAGATCAAAACCAAGATCTAGGGGTTGGGGGAAGAGAAAATCTAGAGAGAGAGAGAGGGAAACCCTACCTCAACTCCTTCTCCTCCATTCTCAGCCAACACAACAAGAGAGGGGTGAAGGGGTACTTAAACCCAAGCAACAAAATCCAACTAGGCCCCTCAAAAAGCCCAAATTGCAAAACTGCTCAAAAAATGCATTCTGCAGCACTGTATACCGGTATGCGCATGTGTATACCGGTATACTGTGCAAAATTTGCAAAATCCGAGCCTCGGCCAGCAAACTGCGCAATCACATACCGGTATGCCAATTCCAGTACCGGTATGCAGTGCATTCCGGTATGCCAATTCCAGTACCCGAATGCAGTGCAAATTCTGCACTTTATGCAGAATTTGCTCTCCGGAGTCCGTTTTCGCCCTTTTTAAGCCACGAAAACACCTCAAAGCTCACCAAACTCAACCCAAAACTCCAGAATAGTACAAGCCACTATTCTCACACTAGAACTCCGCAATTTGCAAAAGTTCAGTGTACTACATTCTCCCCTCCTAAAAAGGAGTTTCGTCCGCGAAACTACGGATCAACAACAACAAAGAAACAACAAAATCAGAGGAGATAAGAACATCGTCCTCGCAGTGAAGCCTCCAGCTCTCACACCATGCATCGCGTCCAAGATGTTGCTCCAAAGCATCTTGTAGTAGGAATAGTGATAATCCCGAATTCCTACGTTCCACAAATCCAATTCGCAACCACTGCTCCTTGAAGTTAAATCTTCATCCAGCTCTAAAGAAACGTCATCCACCATCCGGGTGGACTTCAAATACTCGCTCAGAGCGTCCACACACATTATATACCTTCAATAGATTTGAAGTAAACAACTCCACACGCCACTAGGCCCAAAGCCTCAGGGTCTCCAATAATCCCAAGAATCTAAACTTAGATTCTTTAAACATAAGCTCTTGGATTTCCTTAACCAAGTATCACACTCAATTTATCAGATTCCGATGCTCAAAATCATATCTCTCACCGAGAATCATCCTATAGGTCCAAATTCCAAAATGATAGAGCTAGACGCTCTACACACTTGCACAAAATCCAAGGTGTACTTGTGCGAAGATTTTCTCAATCCAAATCAAGTGAATAGTTACTCCTACTCACAATCCCTCAACAATAAGGTCTGGGTGCGCTCCACACCACTGACAATACATACAATTGCCACATTTTCAAGCAAATGTCATGGCAATCTTTCCAAATCACAATTTGGCAAATCCTCTTGCATTCTCTCACTTGCTGAAAGGTTAACCCTACCTTTCAATTTTACACCAAAGTGCAACTCAATCCATAGGGAGAAACACAACTACAAAACAAAAAGCCCACCTTCGGGGTAACCAAGGTTGGCGGTCATCGACCACACCATCGGTTCCAAGAAACTTCTCTCACACATATCTTCCTAAAAAGTTTAATCCTTTAATGTGTGAGTCCAGAAAAGGGAGTAGATAACTAAGTAATCTCTCCACCATTATCCATCACATTCAATCAAACTAGGAAGTTTGAACTTCGATCCTATCCGCTTGTTCCAATCCACTATGGATGGTTGATTTCCTCGAGATCTCCAATCATAACCACTTTGGCATCAACTGCCAAAGGACACTAGTCCTCACAACCGAATCAGCACGCCTCCAATCTGAAGTACTTGCAGTCCTCGTTCAAGGAATCTTCATGGTCTTCATCGCCTCTCGACTTCCAACTCGTCGTCGATGCGCATAGGGACCAAGACACCCAGAAGGGCCAAACATCACAGCACACAAGAGCATCAACAGCTCGAACGACACCACGACAATTTCGTAATGTCTACACCGAGTAAACGAGTTACCCTCGGTTCAAACTCGAACTCGATCCAACGAGAGTAGCACTCAGATTGCAACTACCCTCGAGCAAAACTAAAATTCATGGAGCTTGATCGAACAGATCAACAGATCTCAGCTACGGGTACATATCCTTCATCGTGACCCTACCGAGTCCACGATAGTCGACTCACAGTCGAAATGACCCATCTGCTCAAACAACGAGATCTACACTCCACAAGAGGAAATACTAGGCGAAAGAGGTCTCCAGACCAAGCCTTCAACTCTCACAACTCAACCGGGATTGTACAAGCAACTCCCTCACAAGAGACATCCTCGCCTTTGAGGATTCTCAACCCTCACTAAAGGTGCCGGCCCAAAGGCCACGCGCTCACTCAGCCAACAACCAGGCTTGGGCAAGTGAAACAATCGTCGCAATTAGCGAACCTCCAAGCCCTCAGAAAACACTATTTCGTGTCCAAGATCCCAAAGCACTACAGCTCGGCTCTCGCTCATCGGCAATCAGATAGCCGAAGAGCCAGCCCAAGTTCAAATTAGAACTATACGCTCTTAGCCACATAAAGCCAATCGCTTTGTTGGCGCACCGGAACATCCAAAACTAGCGGAGTACAGGAACAGTACTCACAAGCCCAAACACTCAGGACCACACGATCTGCAACGACAAGGAAAGAGTTCCCTGCCATGCATTCGGCAAACAGCCGAACCAAAACTACAATCATAACAAACAACAAACAACTCCAATGCTACTAGCTGCGACAACCTCCATTGTCGCTGCATTATCCTCTGCATGTCAAATAAACACGCATTCACCCGGTGCCAACCGCACGAAGTCGATCTCAATATCGTCGACATTAAACTCCTCAAACACTCCAAGAGTATCATCGGGCACTCGCGGCTCCACCGCTCACACGTCACAATAGTCGATGACGATTTGACGTCCCCTTAACATCCTGCTAAAGGTCCACCTTCTCGAGGTCAATTTCTCCTGGATCACTTGATTGTCCTCTTACAATAATCTTGCCACTCATAGTAGCTTCTTTTGCCGTCCCAACGGTCTCCACATCTCTCGTCCTTATCAAGGTGCGATCCGCATTCTCATAACACTTCTTGAGGTCGACTGCCAACTGGATTGACAAATCCTCCAGTTGCTTAATCCTCTCGTCTGCCGGCGCAAAGCCTCAACTTGGAGTAACATCATAATGATCGCCGCTCCACCACACTCGCTGAATTTACCAGTTGTTCTTTCAACTTTAATGTCTCACCAAATCCGGAGGATGCAAAAATCTTGTCTCGGCTACCTCGGCCGCCATCGAGTGCGTCGATCACCACTCAAGCTGCAACAAGCAAAACATGCGCAGGTGAAATACCCCACGCCAACGCATCCCCACACAAGACTATAACCCCAATCATGCGAAAGTAATGAAGTGGACTCCCACTATTCCCCGATGTCACGTTGTCGGCCGCCAACGTGACCCTCCAAGGGTATAGAAGTGGTTCACTCCGATCTAACTCCAACAAGTTTGGAGCTTTTAGAAACGACCCAATCATAATACTTTCGCCAATCAGTCATAAGAGATCTCGTCTCTCACGTTCCTATTCCTTATCGTCCAACCTGCCTAAGGTTTACTAGGTCCACTATGACTCAACCCTAGGCTCTGATACCACAATAATCTGTCACGCCCCGGGCCCTCGTGGGAGCCTACCAGGCACGTGCGCAGACCCGCCGTGTACCTCAAACAACATAATGTACACAAGGCGTCTACGCTAACAACCATCAAGAAGGATAAAGAATACATCCTAACAAGGTAATCAGAGCGAGAACATAGTTCTACATCTAAAACAAAATCCACATAACTAAAAATCCAAGATATACAATAGCATTATACATCTTTTCAACTAGTAGATCAACCAGACATCTATACACCTTTCATATAAAATACAATGAAAGGACAACATGGTATGCCTACAACGACAACACCGCAGAGGCTCTAGCTAGCTGCTAACCCCTCGCCGCGATCCCAAGCCTCTCCTGCTGCGGAAGGCTCTGAAAAACCCAACAACAATGGGGGTGAGAACTATTAATCAATAGTTCCCAGTGGGTAAGCCGCCGAGAGTGGCGAATTACACCGCTAGGTCAACTGAGGCAAGATAGTATAACTGAAACATAAAACAGAAAGCATATAACATTTAATGCTAAACAGGTAGTTCTACAACTATCTTGCCTCTAAAAACTAAATCATCTACATGAACATGAACATGCTCTAATGTCATAAGTTCAACATTTAATCACATCATTTTACATGCATGTCAAATTTATGCTATGTTAAAGGTTATAAGAATCTTTCTATTCTTATCATCACAATATCATGCCTCTATACTAATCATCATGAGTATAGGTTTAATGCTATTATGGATGCCAATATATGTAGTGACTAACTAATATGTCCAACTACAATGAATGCATCCCAACAGTGTCAAGCTAAGTAATGCCACAATGTGCTACTCACTACTATGTCCATACACTACAACTACATGCATCAAGCAACCAATATACTATGTCTAGTTTACTTAGCTTTTACCCAATCCACAAGGGACTTACACAAGGTAACGTCCCGGCTTGTGCCGTGCCTAATGGCCCGGTAGTCAACATTCTCTCGCAAGAATGAGACTCTCCCCCAACGGCGATCCACTTCGGCGCCCAAACCTGCACGGGCGACCAAGGTCGCAAGGCTAACTCCGGAGTGCCGGCTTGTAGGGAGCGACCCTCACAAGCATGTGCGAATGAGCACAAATGGCCAACAAGCATAATCAACTGCATAAGTGTCACGTTCATCATGTCTAAAAACATGGAATGCCAAGTAGTGACTAAGAGTCCAACACTATGTCATAATGTCCACCTAGTTATTCACCTAAGTGAAAAGTCATATGTTCAACCTCACACTATGTCGAAATATGTCACATTATGTTTACTACATTCAATAGCCAACATGCTAAATGTCAACACTATCATGTTGTTCTCAATATGTCCGTTGGTAAGTCCCTACCCATATGTCCAAGTCTCTAACATGTAGATGTTCATTTCTTGTTTACTAAGTTCATAAACCATGCATTATACTAATGCCATAAATCATGCATTCTCTAATGCTATAATCCATGCATTCTACAAATGCCATATGTCATGCATTCTACGATGCCAACGAGTCCATATTCATGCAAGTGTTTAATTAACCAAATGGACTCATGTTAAACCAATTATAATATCAAATGCAAATAGTATCCCTTTCCTCATGTCTTAAACATGGAATCAATCCACGACCAAAAGGTCGAGCCAAAGCCAACGATGCCCGTCAAAGTTGCCCACCTAAATGAGGTGCAACAACTTATCCTGCATATATCAAATCCTCTCTTTTCCCTATACAAACATACATATATTGCATTTGCCATAATTCCTCTTTTCTCTATACAAGCATACTTTGGTATGCAAGAGAGTTCACTAGTCCACCACTCAAGTGGTGTCTCAAATGATGCTCATCCCTAGCATGCATAGTATACTTAGCATTTCCTAATGCGTCATTACACTAATAGTGCCAATACCCTAGCATGCATAATATTCTCATAATGCCATACTATATGAAATATGCATTTTCATAAACAACTTGCATGTCTCATGCAATCACAATTATCATAATGCCATAATTAACATAATTATGCATCTAATTAATCCTATAACAAGATAGGAGACATAGGGGGAGTTCACCCATTTCGGTGAGGTCAAACCCACCGGATACCCGTCGAAACCTCGCAGTACTTCGAAACGAAGTTGTCCCCCGAGCTTCTCATACCCTAAGATAATTTTCCAAGGGGTTAGGGGTATCGAACAAGTAATTTCGAAAACCACCAAGAACAATGAGGTAAATGGGTGGAATTTATCTTGAGCAAGTAAAACTTGTTCTAAGTCCCATTGGAGGTTAGAGATCATCAAATCCAACCTACAACAACATTCTACACCCATCAATTCCACCTCAAGGGTTCACAATCACGAAACCCCAAATCAAACCCTAATTTTCCAAGAAACTAGGTTTACATGCAATCTCAAGCAACAATCATAAATAGAGGTTGTAAAAGAGTTTACTAACCTCAAATCAAGCCTCCAACCAAGCTCACACAAGCTAGGGTTGAAGATCCATCCACCAACAAGCTCCATTCCTCAGCCCCGAGCTCCCTCCAAGCCTAGGAGCACTCCTCCACGAAGAAAAATGGAGAGAAAGGAGATCAAAACCAAGATCTAGGGGTTGGGGGAAGAGAAAATCTAGAGAGAGAGAGAGGGAAACCCTACCTCAACTCCTCCTCCATTCTCAGCCAACACAACAAGAGAGGGGTGAAGGGGTACTTAAACCCAAGCAACAAAATCCAACTAGGCCCCTCAAAAAGCCCAAATTGCAAAACTGCTCAAAAAATGCATTCTGCAGCACTGTATACCGGTATGCGCATGTGTATACCGGTATACTGTGCAAAATTTGCAAAATCCGAGCCTCGGCCAGCAAACTGCGCAATCACATACCGGTATGCCAATTCCAGTACCGGTATGCAGTGCATTCCGGTATGCCAATTCCAGTACCCGAATGCAGTGTTTATGCAGAATTTGCTCTCCGGAGTCCGTTTTCGCCCTTTTTAAGCCACGAAAACACCTCAAAGCTCACCAAACTCAACCCAAAACTCCAGAATAGTACAAGCCACTATTCTCACACTAGAACTCCGCAATTTGCAAAAGTTCAGTGTACTACATCCATTGATTTTTATTAGTAAATGTTGGTTTGCTTTATTGCTCCTTGTGTCATTTTGCTCTTCTCGTTACGAGTTCGAGTTATCATCGCGCACATGTGTTAACTTTTGACTATATTTGTTTGTTCCATAGATGGTAGTGCGTGAAGCTTTGAACTTTGCACTTGATGAAGAGATGCCCACAGACCCCAAAATTTTCTCGCTACGGGAAGTTTTATACCTAAAACTTGTTGAAACTTTCAGAGGGAGGGTGGTCCAAAGCCCCCCAAAATCATACAATCCTCAGAGTGTGTGTGCGTATATATATATACACATATATACACATATATATACACATATATACACATATATATACACATATATACACATATATATACACATATATACACATATATATACACATATATACACATATATATACACATATATACACATATATATACACACATATATACACATATATATACACTAGTATTTGACTTTTTTTGCTATTAAGTTTTTAGCCTTTGGATCAATCCTTTTGATCATTTCTAACCATTGGATTAAATATTATAACCCAGTGGGGACCACTCAACCCTAAGGGCCTACTATCATCCTAACCATTCAATTTTTCATCCAAGGGCTAGAAACTTGATAGCAAAAGAGGCCAAATATTATCAATAGTATTCTAGCCCAATTCTATGTGTGTGTGTGTGTGTGTGTGCGTGTGTGTGTGTGTGTTCTAGGCTGCTATACTATTGGTAGTACAGAGGCCTTCGTGCTACCAAGTTATTTTCGATGATGCTGCTTCCAAATCAATGATCGATTCCGTTAAACTTAATCTACACTATTGAAAGTATTTAAAAACTAAATTTCATAATTTTTCGATATTATTTGGCTAGTGATACAAAAGTCTCAAAATTGACAATTTTAATAGTTGATGTGATGCGTTTGTGAATTTAACGGTGTAAAACAATCCAAATATGATAAAATTTTTATAGAAAATTCTTTTCACTATTTAGAATAAGATCAGCACCTCTGATCTTAAATTCAAGTCTTTTATCATCATTTTTATGAGATTTTTATTTTCAGCTGTTTATTTTTAGACTACTCGTTTGATTGGAAGCCGCATCATTGAAAACAACTTGGTAGCACGGAGGCCTCCGTGCTACCGATAATATAGCAGCCTAGATCTATATATATATATATATATATTGTAGTACACTGAACCTCCGTGCTACCGATAATATAGCAGCCTAGATATATATATATATATATATATATATATATATATATATATATATATATATATTGTAGTACACTGAACTTCAGTGCACCGTACCGAACTTTAGCCAAATTGGATAAAGTTCGGAGGAAGTGAATGGTGATGGGTTTGGAATCGAGTTCCGAGGGTTTCGGAATGTTTGGGAGCGAGTTAGAGCCCCGAAAACTAAAAAAAAGATTTTTGGAAAACTCAGCCGGACCTAGTGTGCTCTCGGGTTCCGGACCCAGGAAGCAGGATCCGGACTTTCGAGCTACTGTGCCGAAGATGAAGACTCCGAACCCTGCCTGCATACCGCACATGGGTGCTCACGGGTTCCGGACCAGGATGCAAGGTTCGGACGCTCTATTCGCAGAATGCCCAGAATAGGGCCATTTTGGTAATTTGAGCGTGGGGAGTTACTTGAGGGGGGGGCTGAGGTCTTCTCCCTCATTTCCCCTACTCTCTTCTCACTCTCCCTCACCCTCTCCTCTATTTTCTCTCTCTAGAAACTTCTCCAAACCTTGGAGAAGTGGGGATTTGATCTTGGATAAGGCTTCCAAAGCGGCAAGTTAGCTTCTTGGGGCAAGAAGAAGCTTGAGGAGCTCGGGTTAGAGGTGAGTTCTTGGTGATTTGGGTTGAGATCTTGGATTTGATCTTTTATTTTGAAGTTTGGCAAAACCTAGGCAATCTAGACCACAAATGGTGGAGATTGGCCATGAGATTTGGGGGTTTCGTCCTTGTTCATGGAAAACCCTAGCTTAAAGAGGGCTTTTGCCATATGAGGGTTTAAAATTTTTTTAACCTTCGGAATTTTTAATTGAGGGATAGGACATCATGTGGAAACACTTAATTTCGTGAAATAAAATCGTTTAAGGGTTCGAAAATGGTAACGAACCATTTTGCTTGTGCTAGGGCAAGAAGCTTTGGGTTGAGCTAGAAGCACAAGGAGAAGAGGCCTAATTGCAAGTGACTACAAGCAATTAGGAGTTTTTGAGGTGGGTTTGTGTTGCACCAAAGTGATTAGGTCACTTTCATGTCTAGGATAAAATGACTATAATATAAAATTCATAGTTGCATGTTACACTAGATGCTAGATATGCATGTTAAAAGCATATGCTTGATGGACTTGATAAATTGCTTATCTTACATGGAAATGAAACGCATGTAAATGAACATGTAAGTAGGTGCTTCTACTTACCATAAGAAAAAAGAATGCATGCATGGCTACCTTGTATGCCTATGTGATAAATGCTAATGAATGAACTCATGCATGGGTACTTAGTATGATGTTATTCATGGCTTATGAAAGCATAAATAGTTATGTGATGGTTAGTATACTTGTGTGCCAATGTATAGTGTGGCTTGACATTCTCTAGGGTTGGTAGAGAATATGACTTGTGAACCTTAAGAACCTAGTGTCATTGAACATAGGTTGAGAATTGTGGGTTGATCTTAGAATGAGAAACCTATAAATGGAATGCATGTGGGGTATGCGGCGATTCCGCTACCCATGCCGAATGAGAGCGGCGATTCCACAATGAATGCCAAGTGAGGGCGGCGATTCCGCTACTTGGGTGTTGGGATCAAGATGGGAATGGCGATTCCATTGCCTGGTACCCACTAGGTGTGGCGATTCCGCAACCGTTGGAAATATGGTTTGGTTATACGGCGATTCCGTACCAATGCCAAATGAATGCGGTGATTCCGCAAATGTGTGGATATGGATTGGTTGTGCGGCGATTCCACCATCAATGCTAAAGTTAAGCAGCAATTTCGCAATTGTTTGACTCAAAGTTGAGTTCAATAATGGGACTCAAAGTTGAGTTCATCATATGTTTAAACACGAGCATGTATTTATTATGTGCATGGTTATATGTGAACTAACCTATGCTTTTGTTGTTTTCTTTGGACCTGGTGGGTTGAGCTTCTCCCTTAGATGGCTTTACACACTGTGAACTATGTTTATAGTTCTCACCCCCAGGTTTTTCAAGTCCATCCGCAGGAGAGGCGGCGGAGAGAGGAAAGGGCGTGGCGTGATAGATAGCGGCCTTTTCCTATTTTGGTTATATTTATAGATGTACCCCATGTTTTGGACAATGAAATCATAGGGGTCATGCAAAGTCAAGTTGAACTAAATGCAATTACTATTTTGGGATTGTGTTGTAAAGGAAAGAAAAAAAATGGTACGTAAATGAATGGACAAGTGCTGTAATAGAAGTAGTTACTTCATTATCGTGATGCTCTTCTTACACTATCCATGTATTCGGTTCCTGTTTGGAATATTGTGTG
Source organism: Puya raimondii (assembly GCA_016920855.1). Taxonomy (NCBI): domain Eukaryota; kingdom Viridiplantae; phylum Streptophyta; class Magnoliopsida; order Poales; family Bromeliaceae; genus Puya; species Puya raimondii. The sequence continues at coordinate 13,576,466 of JABWPP010000047.1, read as the reverse complement.
TATGCATGCTTGTGACGCCTTGGGCGGATAGAAAAAACTCTGTCCATTCGGCGGGTCTGGTGCACGTGCCCGTGCGTGTTTCCCTTCCACCTATTTGGTGGTGGGGGCCCAGCGGGGCATGACAGACTAAGGTGGTATCAGAGCATAGAAACGGTCTAGATGAACCTAGGAGGCCCTAGGATGGACAGACCCTAAGAACCTAGGCTTGTGAGTGACAAGGATTGTAATATGTTGCGGAAGTTGAATCGATTGGGTCAAGTTATGTGCATGCCTCTAATTGGATGTTAGAGGTAGATTCAAGGCGTGTTTTATTCTCATCCGAGGGTGTTCATGTTGGCGGCCGACAACATGAAACCCAGTGGGGGGGAATAAGCGCCCTTGTGTAACTTTTGCCTAGATTGGGTTTGCATTTATTTTGTGAATGCTATTATATAATCGACCTTGAAGGCCATGGTGTTGACCAAGGTCGTTGTGTTTTCAGGAAGTGATGGTACGCGATAAGCCTCCGACAAGGGCTAGGCCCGAGGAGTCGAGCGCGGCCCCCGAGTAATCCGGGGAGGGCAGATACATGAATCTTCGTGAACAGTTGACCGAACTTATGGGCGTTGTGCGGCGACAAGCCAAAATAGTGCAACGCCAGGAGAAGCAAATTAAGAAGCTCCAAGAGGCTACGGCGCAGCAGGCGGCTACAGCCCGAGAGGAATAGCAGCCAGCACCCCCGACATCTGTTCCGGCTGCAGCGGAAGGGGCAGCGACGACGCCGGCCGCGGCGCATCCTGTACCGTCGATAGCCGCTATAGGGTCGGGTGCTCCCATCCCCGATTCCATGGCGCCGGAGGCGGAGAGGTAGCGAGCACTCGCGACCCTCATGACGTTCAAGAAGTTCAACCTGCCAACTTTCGACGGAGAGACGGTGGATCCATGGGTCGTGGAGACATGGATCGATTCTTTGGAAACACTCTTCAAGGATCTCTACACCTTGGAGAGGGACAAGGTACACGTAGCCACCAATTGCATGGAGAAGTCGGCAAAGGTGTAGTGGAAAGGGGTCAAGCGGGATCGACCCTCTAATCTCCCTCCTTTGACGTGGGATGAGTTTCGGGGGTTGGTGTTCTCCACCTACTTCCTCGACAGCGAGAAGAAGAAATTGGATGATAGGTTCTAGAAGCTTAGGCAAGGGAACCACATCATGAGAGAGTATGAGCGGGAATTCTCTTATATCATCAACTGTGTCCCACATGTAGTTCGTGATGATCGGGGCAAGGCCGATTGCTTTGAGCGTGGGCTTCGGCCGGAGATCTTTAGGGCGGTACACATCCTCAAGTTGCAAACGTTTGCCGAGTTGTTGGACCGAGCTTTATGGGTGGAGCATGGAAATGCTTTTGCACGCGAGGAGCGCGAGTCTTTTGAGAAAGAGAAAGAGAAAGAGAAGGACAAAGGGAAGAAACATCCATCGGGTGGTTCGGGCGGTCAACCGAGTTCTAAGCGACCCCCGAAGCACCCACAGTCGCAAGCTCGATCTCGAGGGTCTCAGTCAAATCGCTCCTCGAAAAGATGTATAATTTGTGGCGGCCCTCATAAACCAAATCAATGTGAGTATCGGGAGGGCAGATGCTTCAAGTGTGGGCAGCCAGGGCACATGCGGTTCGATTGCCTACAGGGTGATAGCCGAGCTTCGTCGATGGCCTCGATATTCTCTTCGCCGAGACAGCTTGCGGGCATCCCACCCGTGGCGATGTCGGTAGGTCGTGCACCATCGGCTAGACAGACGGAGGGACAGCGACCGGTACCGAGCGGTCGTGTGTTCGCCACGCAGGTGGAGGAGCCCACTGCCTTAGAGGACGTCGTGGCAGATATCGTGTTATTAAATGGCATAAGATGCAGATCATTGTTTGATACATGTGCATCTCATTCATTCATTAGTTGGTCGTTTGCTATTGCTCATGGAATAGACATTGTAGACACCATGTATACTAGATGGGTACAAGTACCCGAGCATGCATTTTGTGTTAGTGATATATGTCGTGCTTGCCCTGTGAGAATAGGGGATTGGATTATGCTGACCGACTTGCTGGTTTTGAATCGAATGGTCGAGTATAATCTAGTGTTGGGAATGGGTTGGCTCTCCAAGTACTATGCTACAATTGATTGCGAGAGCCGAGTGGTGACTTTTAGAGAACCCGGTCACGAGGAACTTGTGTACCGTGGGTGTAGGAGTTCGCTCTTTGCATCAATGGTATCCATGTCGCAGGCAAGGAAGTTAATTGCTAGTGGCTGCATTACTTACTTCGCGACAGTGGTGGATGACCAAAAGGAGGTTTCGGTGCTCGAGGACATTCCTATAGTTCGAGAGTTTTCGGATGTATTTTCGACGGAGTTGCCTGGAATGACATCGGACCGGGAGATCGAATTTGTGATAGATCTACTCTCTGAAACTGCGCCAATTTCTAAAGCATCGTATAGGATGGCATCAGTTGAGTTGAAGGAATTGAAAGCTCAGTTGCAAGATTTGTTGGACACATCAAACCAAGCGTATCACCTTGGGGAGCTCTGGTGCTATTTGTTAGAAAAAAGGATGGTTCGCTACGGTTGTGGGTTGACTATCGTGACCTGAACAAAGTAACCATCAAGAATAAGTACCCATTACCCCGTATTGATGACTTGTTTGATCAGTTACAAGGGTCTCGGATGTATTCGAACATCGACTTGCAGTCTGGCTATCATCAGTTAAAGATCAAGCCGAAAAATGTGCATAAGACTGCGTTTAGGACGTGGTATGGATACTACGAATTCATGGTCATACCATTTGGGCTTACGAATGCCCCGACGACGTTCATGGATCTAATGAACCGTGTGTTCAAACCGTTGTTGGATCAATTTGTAGTAGTGTTCATTGACGATATTCTTGTGTATTCCCGAAGTGACGGAAAACATGAAGAGCATCTACAGATAGTGCTACAAGTTCTTCGGGAGAACAAGTTATTCGCCAAATTGAAGAAGTGCGAATTTGGATTCGTGAAGTCGCCTTTTTGGGTCATGTGATTTTCGAGAGTGGAGTATCAGTGGACCCTAAGAAAATTGAAGCGATTAAAGATTGGCCCCGACCAACAAATGTCACCGAGGTACGTAGTTTTCCCGGTCTTGTTGGGTACTATCGGTGGTTCGTGGAGGGGTTCTCGAAGATCTCTGGTCCGCTAATGCGCCTTTCCCGCAAGGGAGCCAAGTTCGTGTGAAGCGATGATTGTGATAAAAGCTTCAAGGAATTAGAGGAAAAGTTAACCACGGCTCCAGTTCTTGCCTTGCCGACTGCGGGGGAGAGTTTCGTGGTGTATAGTGATGCCTCACGACATGGTTTTAGGTGTGTGCTGATGCAAAGTGGGCAGGTTATTGCTTATGCCTCTCGCCAATTGAAAAGCTACGAGCAAAACTATCCCACCCATGACTTGGAACTCGTGGCGGTGGTCTTCACACTTAAGTTGTGAAGACACTATTTGTATGGAGAACATTACGAGGTCTATACGGGTCATAAAAGCTTGAAATACCGTTTCACTCAAAAGGAGTTGAATTTGAGGCAGCGGAGATGGTTGGAATTGTTAAAGGACTATGATCTAATCATCTTGTACAACCTGGGCAGGGCTAATGTGGTGGCCGATGCGCTCAGTCGGAAATCCGTAGAGAACTTTGCAACGATGATTACAGTGCAGCCACAGTTGATTGCAGAAATACGAGGGTTCAACTTGGAGATCGTGGCTCCGGACGTCCCCGCTACACTTATGAATCTTGTAATTCGACTAACCTTGTTGGAGCGAATAAGAGACAAACAATCTTCGGACCCGGAACTCCAAAAGGTGTGGAGTAAGATTGAGGGTGGATGTGCCGATGAATTTCATTTGGACTCGGAGGGCACCATTCGATTTCAAAATCGTTTGTGTGTGCCTAATGACGAGGAAATCCGTGGGAAAATTTTGAGGGAGGCTCATACATCCCCGTATGCGATTCATCCTGGTGGCACTAAAATGTATAAGGACCTCAAAATACATTATTGGTGGCCGAAAATGAAACGAGATGTTGGACGTTTTGTGGCACAATATTTGGTGTGCCAACAGGTGAAAGCTGTACATCGCCTTCCAGTGGGGAAGTTGCAAAGTCTACCAATTCCGGTATGAAAGTGGGAGAACATAGCGATGGATTTTATTGTGGGCTTACCTCGGTCACAAGGAGGCCACAATGCGATTTGGGTGGTGGTGGACCGTTTGACGAAGTCGGCTCATTTCTTGCCGATCCACACCACTTGGTCGGGGGACAAACTAGCACAAGTCTATTTAGATAAGATTGTGTGATTGCATGGGGTTCCAACATCGATAGTGTCGGGATCGAGATCCCCGTTTTGCATCACAATTTTGGAAAAGCTTGCATGAAGCTTTGGGTACACGGCTTGATTTTAGCACAGCATTCCATCCTCAAACGAACGGTCAGTCGGAAAGGACAAATCAAATTCTTGAGAATATATTACGAGCGTGTGTTTTGGATTTCAAAGGTACTTGGCATATCTATTTGTCGATGGCGGAATTCGCCTATAATAACAGCTATCAAGCAAGTATTGGAATGGCACCATTTGAGGCCTTGTATGGGAGAAAATGGCGGTCTCCAATTCATTGGAGTGAGGTCGGTGAGAAAGTGGTTTTGGGACCTGATATATTGCGTGATGTGGAGGAAAAGATTCGTTTAGCGCGTCAGCGATTATTGACGGTGCAATCTCGACAGAAGAGTTATGCGGATAAGCGTCGACGAAATTTAGAATTCGCGGCGGGCGACCGCGTCTTCTTGAAAGTGTCACCCATGAGAGGGGTGAAGCGCTTTGGGGTTCGGGGCAAGTTGAGTCCCCGATACATTGGACCGTATGAGATTTTGGAGCACGTAGGATCTTTGGCGTATCGGCTTGCGCTACCGCCAAAACTTGCGGGAGTTCATAATGTGTTTCATGTATCCGCACTTCGCAAGTACATACATGATCCTCCACATGTCCTATAGTTTGAGCCGATTGAACTTCAGCAGGACATGACTTATGAGGAGTTTCCCTTGTGCATTTTGGATCACAAGGTGAAAGAACTACGGAACCGTTCAATTCCATATGTCAAACTGCAATGGACGAACCACGATGAGCGTGAAGCTATTTGGGAGCTAGAAAGCTCGATGAGGGAGCGTTTTCCACACCTCTTTGCTAATTGCAGCCGAGGTACGATTTTAGTTTCGCGGACAAAACTCCTTTTAAGGGGGAGGAATGTAGTACACTGAATTTCAGTGCACCGTACCGAACTTTAGCCAAATTGGATAAAGTTCGGAGGAAGTAAATGGTGATGGGTTTGGAATCGAGTTCCGAGGGTTTCGGAATATTTGGGAGCGAGTTAGAGCCCCGAAAACCAAAAATAAAGATTTTTGGAAAACTCAGCCTGAGCTAGTGTGCTTTCGGGTTCCGGACCCGAGAAGCAGAATCCGGACCTTCGGGCTACTGTACCGAAGATCAAGACTCCAGACCCTGCGTAGACTCTGGACCCTGCCTGCGTACAACACATGGGTGCTCACGGGTTCCGGACCCGGACGCAAGGTCCGGACCCTCTATTCGCAGAATGCCCAGAATAAGGGCATTTTGGTAATTTGAGCGTGGGGAGTTACTTTGGAGGGGCTGAGGTCTTCTCCCTCATTTCCCCTACTCTCTTCTCACTCTCCTTTACCCTCTACTCCATTTTCTCTCTCTAGAGACTTCTCCAAACCTTGGAGAAGTGGGGATTTGATCTTAGAGAAGGCTTCCAAAGTGGCAAGTTAGCTTCTTGGAGCAAGAAGAAGGTTGAGGAGCTCGGGTTAGAGGTGAGTTCTTGGTGATTTGGGTTGAGATCTTGGATTTGATCTTTTATTTTGAAGCTTTGGCAAGCCCTAGGCAATCTAGACCACGAATGGTGGAGATTGGCCATGAGATTTGGGGGTTTTGCCCTTGTTCATGGAAAACCCTAGCTTAAAGAGGGCTTTTGCCATATGAGGGTTTAAAATTTTTTTAACCTACGGGATTTCTAATTGAGGGATAGGAAATCATGTGGGAACACTTGATTTCGTGAAATAAAATTATTTAAGGGTTCGAAAATGGTAACAAACCATTTTGCTTGTGCTAGGGCAAGTAGCTTTGGGTTGAGCTAGAAGCACAAGGAGAAGAGGTCTAATTGCAAGTGACTACGAGCAATTAGGAGTTTTTGAGGTGGATTTGTGTTGCACCGAAGTGATTGGGTCACTTTCATGTCTAGGGTAAAATGACTATAATATGAAATTCATAGTTGCATGTTATACTAGATACTAGATATGCATGTTAAAAGCATATGCTTGATGGACTTGATAAATTGCTTATCTTACATGGAAATGAAATGCATGTGAATGAAGATGTAAGTAGGTGCTTCTACTTATGATAAGAAAAAAGAATGCATGCATGGCTACCTTGTATGCCTATGTGATAAATGCTAGTGAATGAACGGATGCATGGGTACTTAGTATGATGATATTCATGGCTTATGAAAGCAGAAATAGTTATGTGATGGTTAGTATACTTGTGTGCCAATGTATAGTGTGGCTTGACATTCTCTAGGGTTGGTAGAGAATATGACTTGTGAACCTTAAGAATCTAGTGTCATTGAACATAAGTTGAGAATTGTGGGTTGAGCTTAGAATGAGAAACCTATAAATGGAATGCATGTGGGGTATGCGGCGATTCCGCTACCCATGCCGAATGAGAGCAGTGCTTCCGCAATGAATGCCAAGTGAGGGCGGCGATTCCGCTACTTGAGTGTTGGGACCAAGATGGGAATGGCGACTCCATTGCCCGATACCCAATAGGTGCGGCGATTCCGCAACCGTTGAAAATGTAGGTTGGTTATACAGCGATTCCATACCAATGCCAAATGAATGTGGCGATTCTGCGAATGTGTGGATATGGATTGGTTGTGCGGCAATTCCGCCATCAATGCTAAAGTTAAGCGGCGATTCCGCAATTGTTGACTCAAAGTTGAGTCCAATAATGGTACTAGTGTGATGAACCTAGTGAGTAAGTGAATTTACGTCATCTAAATAGGTTGCATCATCATATGTTTAAAACACGAGTATGTATTTATTATGTGCATGGTTATATGTGAACTAACCTATGCTTGTGTTGTTTTCATTGGACCTGGTGGGTTGAGCTTCTCCCTTGGGTGGCCTTACCCACTGGAACTATGTTTATAGTTCTCACCCTCATATTTTTCAGGTCCATCCGCGAGCGAGGTGGTGGAGAGAGGAAAGGGCGTGGCGTGATAGATAGCGGCCTTTTCCCATTTTGGTTGTATTTATAGATGTACCTCAAGTTTTGGACAATGAAATCATAGGGGTCATGTAAAGTCAAGTTGAACTAAATGTAATTACCATTTTGGAATTGTGTTATAAAGAAAAGAAAAAATTGGTACGTAAATGAATGGACAAGTGCTGTAATAGAAGTAGTTACTTCATTATTTGTGATGCTCTCCTTACACAATCCATGTATTCGGTTCCTATTTGGAATATTGTGTGTATGCATGCTTGTGACGCTTTGGACGGATAGGGGAAACTCTATCCGTTCGGCGGGTTTGGCGCACGTGCCCATGCGTGTTTCCCTTCCACCTATTTGGTGGCGGGGGCCCGGCAGGGCGTGACATATATAGAATTGGGCTAGAATACTATTGGGCTAGAATTGGGCTAAATATATATATAGAGCCGATCGTCGATTTGGAAGCCGCATCATTAAAAACAACTTGGTAGCACGGAGGCTTCCGTGCTACCGATAGTATACCAGCCGGACTCTCTCTCTCTTTCTCTCTCTATATATATAGTAGATAGTAGATAGTAGATAGTAGATATGAGGTCCAACGACTGTGGCCATTAAGTTTTACAGAATTTTAACCTAACTGAGTGTGCAAACTCAAACCAAAAGGAAAAAAACAGGTTGATCAGGTCTCAATCATAGTTGGTTAATTCGCGTATAGTACGCGAATTATTTCCGAACAATTGGAAAACCGTATAAAACGCTCCGTTTCCGAATTTTTTCCAAAACACTACAAAAAAACGCGATTTTTTCTTTTGGTTAGAGAATTCGCGAATAAATCGGTTTCGCCGAATTATATACCGAAAAATTCGGATTGAACGATGGTGGAAAGATAAAATTTCTCAAAAAATTTGGACTGAATAGATACCGAAAAGTGAAATTTTTCGGACCGACGTCGTCGATCACCGCTCCGCAGAGCCGTGCATCTTCTCGTGAGCAATCGAGCAAGCTTTGCCGGTTCAATTTTGAAGAATATATGGAGACGAAGCGAAAGCGAAGAGGAAAAGAGGAGGGCGGAGGAACCGAGGAAGAAGAAGTAAAATACGCAGCTTACCTTGTTGGAAAGCAACGCGGTCCACGAGGCTGCACTCAGCCTCGTGGACCATGGAGTGAGAGGTCCACGGTGGACCTCTCACTCCCTCCGCCTTTGTGTTTTTGTCATTTTGTGTGCGTGTGTGTATATATGTATAGTGTATATATGTATATTTTTTATTTTTATATTTCTAAAAATTATAATTATTTATAATAACAGCATAAATCTAAAGAAAATTTTTAATTTAATAGCCGAATTTTTATTCCGAATTTTTAAATTATAAACGTAAAATTTTCATATAAATCGCGTATACGAATTATTGACGAATCCGATTTTTAAACCGTATTTTTCAACGAATTTAAAAATTAACATACGAATTTTATTCGTATTTTATCCGTACCGAATTTTTGCCGTATCCGTATTAACTAACTATGGTCTCAATCAAAATAAAAATAACTGAGGGGTCTATTTCGAAATGTTGTGAAGTTGAGAGAGTGCTCGTACATTTATTTATACCCCAAAACGAAGGAATAACCAAAAATAAAAATAAAAATAAAACTTTCCCCCGGAACCCCTTTCGCTCCGCCAGTCCCCCACACGCGGCTCTGGGTTTTGCACTGCTCCTCCTGCCTGGTCCTGGTCCCCGCGTTGCGCAATCCCCCCTTCACGCCCGTTTTCTCCCGTCCCCATCTCCTCCCCGGCGGAAGGGCGTTTCGTGTGGCTCCTCTGCTCCTCCTCGACCTAGCATAGCGAGAGAGAGAGCGTTGGGGTAGCGCATACTATAGTTGCGTCTTTATGTGATATATATATATATAGTCTTTGTTGCTCTTTTCGGATAGCCTTGCTTACAATTTCATGCGCCTAGCTTCTCTCTGGACAGCCTTTTCTAGTCTTATGTATTTCTTCGACTCTAGAGTCGTGTATTTATTTATTTATTAGTGGCAATTTTGAAACGTCTCGGTGGGGCGTTTCTCCTCTCTTGGTTGGTTTTCGCTTTTAGGACGCTGGTAATAAGCGCAGAACCCAGGAAGATAAACAAGTATAATTTCCTTACATTTCAGGTCGAGTATATTTTTAACCGCTTGGGTCCAAATTGGAGAGATTCTATGCTATCACTAAACTAATTTTTGCCTCTTGTTCAAGTATTTGGGACCATTTAACATGCCTCTCTGTTTTCTCCTTTCTTTTTTCTTCTTTATTACTCATTCCTGCTGAGCCATGAGCACTTTTATCCACAAGTTGTTCAGAAATTGAGCCGATATTATTACAATCCACAGTGTATAAATCTAGCCCTCTCATTTAAGAGCTAGTTATCTTCTAATTTTGAAACCATGTCATGTGGCTATTATTGCAATATCTAGTATTGGCATTTTTTGTTATTATCATTTACGTGTCATGTGGCTATTAATTCATTTTTCAGAACAGTATTTCCATCTGATCCATTAACATTTAGACAATTTGATTTCCTTTTTTATTTGTGTTTGGATTGGATTTTGATTAAACTCAAACCAAAAATCAAATGACTAAAACCGAACACAAACTCCAATGGGTTAGTTTGAGGAAAAGTTTAGATGAAAAACCATTCCTAACATAATCAAGTCCTGGTTTAAACCTTATCTTATCTAACTGAGAGCATAGTCCATGAAACCAGGTTTAAACTCAAATAGAAAAAGCAATCTCTACGCTATACTTTTTTTTTTTTCCGATTGCTATGCTGTCCTATTTTTGTTTTCGAAGGCACCATCGAACTATCATTCTCTTATCAATCTTTACACTGTAATTTAAGTTTATTTTTATTTGTTACCCTGTATTCCACCCCCACCAAAAAAAAATTCAGTATATATTGGTCAAGACATATTTATTCACTAATTTTGTTCATATATTAGGCCTTTTGTTTTAGGATAACTAATTACATTCTTAGTAGGGCAATATGAATAGACAAAAGTTGGATAACCTTCAAGATAGGCCTCTTATTGAGTATAAAATGGGCGTTTATGAGTTCTTGGACTATGCTTAGAGTCGACTAGGAGATGTTAGGAGAATTCGTTGTCTTTGTACTACATGCATTTATGTGGTACTTAAGACACATGATGAGGTGAAAGCTGATTTATCTGTCAACACGGTGATTCCAATCTCATGCCACATTGTACCATCATGATAAATAATCAAATGAATCTCATACTAATGAATCGGTAAATGAGGGCATGCCAAGTGACGACAAGCTTGAGAGCATGCATAAAATAGTGGACTTGTTTGAACATAGAGGGAATGTAGAAACTAATGAAGAAGGAAGGAGTTCTATAGGATGCGAGGAGATAAAATTATTTGTGCCTCCTAGAAGAATGTGAGCAAGATGCCTATCCTGAGTGTAAGAGATATTCAAAGTTGAAGTTTTTATTGACTTTGTTGAATTTGAAATGCCTCAATGGACAGATAGAGAAATTAGTCACAATGTTGTTGGAGTTTCTTAATGATTTTCTACCTGCTAATCCCTGAGTTATACTGTGAAATGAGAAAGATTATTAAAGACTTAGGTCTTCACTGCATTAAGATCGATGCTTGCAAAATGATTGTGTTCTTTACTGGAGGAATTTCAAGGATGGCATTTTCAAGGGCTTATGTTGATACCTGAATATAATTTATTTAGTATTATCCATTTAGTTTAGAGGATGTCTCAGTAAATCAATATTCTGTTTACATCTCTTTTGCTTACTTAAGAGCAGTTTAATAATCGGTATATAAAGGATTATGGTTAGATGTTTATATATAATGACATATATATATAGAGCCTCAAAGTTATTTTCTCAGAACAAGATAAATCTTGCCATTGTGTAATCCATTATTCTTAAAAACCATAATTGTCAACTTTACATAGCTTAAAAGTAAGACGGAGGTTGCAATGATTGCAAGCTTAGGCCTACATAAATTTGTTACAATGATTAATCGTCATCTAAATTTACAAAATTATTATTTACTATGTATTTATATAAATAAATTGTTTGTTTTAGTTAATTTTCTTTTTTTTTAAAAAAAATTATTAATATCTTAAGCTATGTTGAAAATAGAAGATTGTCATGTGGGAATAAAATAAAAGTCAAACATCTGCTTAAGCTCTAACTAATTACAAATCACTACTTGAACATTGAATTGTCGTGCTACATGATACAAATGAAATATTCTATTAGTAGTACTACTCAAATATTACTTAAGTATCATTACACCCTAAGGTTTAAGTATCATAACACCCAAAGGTACAAGTATCATTACACCTTAAGGGTCAAAGAAACTCAAAATTACAATTAAAAATGAATAGTAGTTGTTGTTTAAGAGAATTTGAATAGATAGAAATATAGCCTACTAGTAAATTGCATTATTAGCCCCTAAATGGAGTCCAGGGATTACAATAAAACCCAAAATTAAAAGAATAGCTTGATAAAAATTAAAAAGTAAATTGTATTGCTAGTCCCTAAATATTTAGACAAGTTTCATTTTGGTTCTCGAACTTCTGGGATCAATATTGGTGATCTCAAACTTTCGAAAATGTTTTACACTTTCACTTTAGTGCTTACTTGTTGAGGAAAATTATTGTGTGTGCTTGCTTCATTTGTATATTTGTGCACGACAAATTTATCAACCTGTGGATCGTTGGTGCTAACCAATTCAATTAAGTGGATTGTTAGCGCTAACCAATTTGTATATTTGTGCATGACAAATTTACCCTACTATGCTTGCTTTATTAGAAAATTTCGAGTTGAAAGAAAAAGGGTGGCCAATTCACTTAAGCATACAGACATAGCGTCCACATGAATCAATTGTGACTTGGCCTATTCCAGCCTCTCTACCACATAATAGGATATTGGCCTACCCACGTGAGTAAGATGCTAAATTTCATCTTGATTATTTGAAATCTCTAGGATTGTAGTTACATAAATTTTTTCCATCATCTACCTTATCATTTGGTAGCCTCAAAATGATAGACTAAAGTGATTTCTAAAAATTGATGTAGTACTTAAATCTCATATCAATGACATTAATTTTGCTCTACCTAATTAAAACCAAAATTCTATTAAAATTTTACCTGATTTGAATTGTTCATTACTCTTAAAACTTACAAACGCGTCACATTGGCCATTCAAATTATTGATTTTGAGAAAATGGAAGGAAAATTCATCACAAAAACTTGCAAGTGTGAGCTCTCATCTACCTCTCTTTCCTGCTCTAATCTAGGACCATAAATGCCACTCAAAACTCCTTTCTCTTCATTACATCGTATCAGAATTTTGAGCAAGCGATTGAAAATCCGTTGCTATTTCACTAGAAGCTTTTTTCAATAAGAGCTCTCGATCAACATCCTAGGGTTTTAACACTACCATTATAGATCTATTAATTACAGCATAATGAAAGCTCGAATGTCCAATTTTTTTTTTTTTTTGTTAATTCTTGATTTGATCATGTGTTCCTTTGCTAGTGTGAAGTGTAATGAAGGGGTAATGAAGGTATAATGCAAGTATCATTAATCGATTTCTTATGCATTTTCATGTATAGTTCCTCTTTAATTAGCTTTTCCCTCTTTCATGAAGGTATAATGCAAGTATCATTAATCGATTTCTTATTTATTTTCATGTATAGTTCCTCTTTAATTAGCTTTTCCCTCTTTTGCTTGGTGAAGAAAATACTTAATAAATTAGTTTTTCAATTCTCTGTAGTTAAATCGTTGGACTTGGGTCTAATTAACGTTCTTCTACAGGATTGTAGTACTTTGTGGAATTTGAACAAATTGAAGAACGAGAATGTCGAATGTAACAGTTTGTGTGCGATTTAGACCTTTGAGTTCGAGAGAACGAAAAATTCATGAAGACAGTGTGTGCATTCAGGGTCTAGCTGCAGAATCCTTTGTATTCAAGGTTTTGGCAACTTCCTAATAAAATCCATTTTATTCCTATGCTCATTTTGATGACGTGGTATATATTATGTCGACTAAATTTCACATGTAGTCCACGAAATTTTAGCTGATTTTCACTTTTATCTGCAAAATTTTATGATGGACATTTGACACTCTAATTTTAGTCCTTGTCTGAGCGGTGCATACTAGATCATCGATACTATGTCATATTTCAACACCTATCGCTCAGTCACTTGAAGCGTTTTCTCTTATGATAAATTGGAGAGTTGGATTAAAAGTATAAGATGGAGGGAATATCAACGGATTTGTGATGTACCATGTGTAGGCAATAATTCTTCGTTTAAACTAAGGATTGATATTGAACATTTCTGAAATTCTGGGTGTCGAATGTCACCTTAAGAGTTTGATGAAAGTGAAACTTGACTAAAGTTTGGGGATCAAAATTCAGTTTGTCTCCATAATGTTTGTTATGTTTGGCAGGATGAGAAGGAAGAAGATATTACCTTTTGTTTTGATAGAGTGTTCTATCAGGATTCTGAGCAATCAGACATCTATGAGTTTCTTGCTTTGCCTATTGTTGCAGGTTATGAGCTGAATATCTTGTTTCTCCCTTGAGTTGTTTTACGCTATTAATTATACATAGCACACAACATGATATAGTATGTGTACGTGACTTGTACGTGACTTAAACAGATGTCATAAATGGAATGAACGGAACCATCATCACCTATGGTCAGGTATGATTTGCTGAAAATACTTAAAGGATACACTTTCTAATTCCTTGTTCAGATGATATTACTCGTTGCATCTAGTTCCCTGTTCAGATGCGTACAAATGATAGTTAAAAAAGCCTTATATCATGTCATTTTCAGTGTCATTCATTTGGCTTCTATATCTTTAGATGACTTTGTTCAGTCTTTTGATAAAATAAATGTTTCAAGAAATCACTCCGAGTGGAAGCCAGTGCTGAGACAGAAAATAGTACTTTTTGGAGAGATTTTTTTTCTTATACACTTTGTTAAACGACTGGGACTTTTCGAAAGTAGTGTGAAATGCTCAATTACGTTATAATTCACATTACATGAATTGTTATAATCACGTTTCTTGCTTTCAGAATTCTACAAAAGCTACTGTAAGTCTATTGTTTTGTTAGCCAATTCCTAAAAACTAAGAGGTGAGGACTCTAAATGACTCGATGGTTTTCACTGTTGGTTACTGGCTTGATACTAAACTTCTAATAATTGGTGTGGATTCCTGCATATGGCAGGGTCAAATAAGTAATAAGCTTGCCATGGCTTGTGTGGGTTAATACATTCTCGGAAACAGTTTAGCCTATACAATCCACGAGCAAGTTCCAAACAGTCTTCTACATATTGTAAGTAATGCAGATATAGGAATGTTTTGGTGCTCTCTAAGACTAGATAAGCACAAAAACCAATAAAGCTATACATGGAATTTTTTTTTCTTTTTGTCTTACTATTAAACCATCATCAGTGCTTTCTGAAACTGTTTCTTTTGTATATTGCATCATATATTAAGGCAGTATGCAGTATCCATGCAGTTATCCATCACATAACTCATTTGTGGTATGTGGGTGCATATGTGGCCGCATATACGGTCCAACTATTAAAATATTTAAAAAATATTTATAGATATTAAAAATATATATAATGCTTCCTAACAAAGCGAAATAACTAAAGTAACAATTCAGAAGTCACAAATTAAAAGTTCGGCATCAAGACAATTCCTAAAAACTCTAAGAGGTGAGGACTCTAAAAGACTCGACAATCTTCACTGTTGGTTACTGGCTTGTTACCGAACTTCTAATAATTGGTGTGGATTCCTGCATATGGCAGGATCATATAATTAATAGGCTCACCATGGCTTGCGTGGATTAATGCATGCTTGGAAACAGTTAAGCCTATACAACCCAAGAGCAAGGGTTTAAAATTTTAAATGCCGTGGCATGGGGTCGTGTCGAAAATTTGCTGTCACGGTATGACATGGTGCGTGCTTGGCCATGCCGATGCGTGCCGGTCACAAAACATACATGTGGGCCGAAACATATTGGCATGAAATATTATTTTCTTTAGCAACAAAAGAGTCTAATTGCTTATTATGTATCTTTATCAAATCTTTTGAACTTTATTGAAAACTTAATAATATACAAAATGAGGGTTTTGAGCTATGCAATTGGCACGAGGGCTGTATCGTGCCGATATCTTGTTGGCACGATACTGCACGGTGGATACGGCCCGTGCCGGGCACTTAAATCCTTGCCCAAGAGTAATTTCCAAATAGTCTTCTACATATTGTGAGTAATGCAGATATAGGAGTGTTTTGGTGTTTCTTTTCTAAGACTAGATAAGCAAAAGAGCCAATAAAGCTAAACATTGAATTTTTTGTCTTACTATTAAACCATCATTAGCGCTTTATAACGCTATTTCTTTTGTACATTGCATCATATATCAATGTTTCAAAAGCCGTTATGCGGTATCCATTCGGTTATCCACCATATAGCGCATATGCGGTATGCGGGCGCATACGTGGACGCATATGCGTCCAATTATTAAAATATTTAAAAAATATTTATAGGTATTAAAAATATATAAAAATGCTTCCTAACAAAGCGAAATAACTAAAGTAACAATTCAAAACTCACAAATTAAAATAACTAACTTCAAGTAAATGTTCTCATATGCACAAATGTATCACTAACTAATATTAGTAATTTACTTTTCATTATTAAATAAAGAAATAAATAGAATTTCAATACAGAATCATAAAAAATATCAAACCAAAATCAATGTTCTAAAAAGCAATATGCTAAACTCTTACAAAGAATAACAATTTTTTCAATAAACTATTATTCACATAATTTGATAGGCCAACACTTAAAAAAAAATCTAGTATAATACAATCTAACAACTACAAAATTATTTACCAGTATTTCTAAACATAACTATTAGATATATTAGGAATACTACCTACTAAAATTAGAAGAGACATAGTTAGGTTATATTTATATAAAAATAATTGTTATTAAACTTGTATGGAAGTGGTTACGATGGCATCGATCCCGTTATGTGCGAGTGAGAGATGTTGGCATTCGGTTAAACCGAATCGGGTGCGCCCATGATCGGGCTCGATCCGTCGGTTATTATGTTGTCTAATTGGACTAGACTTAATCTCGCTTTTAAATTGGAAAGCTAATTAAAGATGTATTCTAGCCATATTAGGATAAATTATAAACCGATTCGGCCTAATCTTTTACTTATCTATTAGGGTTTTGGGATCCCTTATAAATATACGGGCTATTCTCTCATAGAGAGAACAAGAAAAAATAGAGAAAAATACTCATAAATTCGTGAGTAATTTGTGAGCCATCTTGTTAGAGAGAGAAACCACATCCTCCATTAACATATTGCATTTAGAGGGTTTTGAACGGTGGATTATAGATCTAGCTCGTCCGTAGCTCGATCTACCGCGGGTTTGGAGGGTTAGAAGACCTTCGTGGACGATCCAAGGACACGTGAATCAACCTCTACGATCCGAAACTCATCGCATTCTAGCGCGAGTCGCTTCCACAAAAGGTACGAACGAATACTTCCGCTGCGTTCTACAATTAAATAGAGAAATAAATAGAATTTCAATACAAAATCATAAAAAATATCAAACCAAAATCAATGTTCTAAAAAGCAATAAGCTAAACTCTTATGAAGAATAACAAATTTTTCAATAAACTATCATTCACAGAATTTGATAGGCCAACACTTAAAAAAAAAAAAAATCTAGTATAATAACATCTAACAACTACAAAATTATTTACCAGTATTTCTAAACATAACTATTAGATATATTAGGAATAATACCTATTAAAATTAGAAGAGACATAGTTAGGTTATATTTATATAAAAATAATTGTAATTAAACTTGTATGGAAATAGTCATATGTCTATGTATACTTATTAATCAAATAATTTCATCAAACACTGCATTTCAATCCCACCTTAAAAAAAAAAAAAAACTTTATTGCATATGCGGCCGCCTGCCACATATGCGGCCGCATATGAGCTGCATATGCGATCCGACCAAATAGTGCACCACATATTACATATGGATGCGATTTATGATCTGAACTACATATGCAGCAGCTGCATATATTTCCTTTTGGAATAATGCATATATATTATGTACAACTGTCTCCCACCTGTTACATTGAATCTTTATATGCGGTAAAACTATGTTCCACCTATAGCGTAAAATTGCATTGTGCTTACTTTTCCTTATCTATAGATTTAGAACAATTTAGGATTGTTCTTTGAATGTCTTGTTTGTTGGAATAAGTGTGAGGTAGTTGAGGTTGAATGAGTTATTGCCGGTTTTGAATTTGAGAAGAAAATGCTTTAATTTCTATCGAAATATATTTCCGAGCTAAATGCTCATAGCTATAATACTGACTTTGATACTTCTAAATGGTAAACTTGGAGCAGACTGGAGCAGGAAAGACATACAGCATGGAGGTGAAGTGATGTACTTAAACTGTTGGACTGGGTTGTCTACTCAACAATAGTTCTTTATACTGATTGTGACGTTACATGCCTTCTGTTGAAATAGGGCCCAAGCATTTTAGAATGTGATGAACATAAGAAGGGATTGGTTCAAAGAGTCGTAGATGGGCTTTTTGAACATATGAAATCTTCCACTGACACAGTTACATGCACAGTGAAGTTATCTATGGTATTAAAACTTACTTTCAACTCGTGATCGCCATAAATATGGAGCCTCCACTAATCATCTTTTTTTTTCTTTTTTTTTTTAAATATATGCTTAGGTGGAGATCTATATGGAGAAAGTAAGGTTTGTAGTCTTCTAGGTTACTGAAAAAGTTTTACCCTATATATTTTTTGTTCTCTAGGGGTGATGCTTCTCTACAGCTAAATCACATGAGTTTTATCTTTTATGCTTCATACTCTTTAGGTGATGAATGTAACAGAGATCAATCTTCTTATAATTTTTTAGGGACCTTTTAGATTTATCAAAAGATAACCTACAGATCAAGGAGGGTAGAAACCAAGGGATCTACATTGCTGGGGTATCTGAGGTGAGCTACAGTGCTACACTTCATTAGCATGTTTACCAGAAAAATGAGTTTGAATCTTTTGGAAACTATAATTTATTCTCCTAATCAGTCGATCTCTCATTTTCAGATTACTGTCGCGAATAAGTCAGAAGCTCTATGCTGCCTTGCTGTAAGATATCGTGAATGGATTTTAGATTAAAGGTTTTATTGACAATGCTAACTAATTTATTAACCGACTGCAGCGCGGAATTGCCAATAGAGCTGTTGGAGAAACCCGTATCCTCTTATCAAATGTGTAACTTTTTGTTTTGTTGTTTACATACTAATAAGAATATTTTACTTCCTTTTTTGGATTTCAATACATGCAGAAATGAATTTGGCTAGTAGCAGAAGTCATTGTCTGTACGTATTTTTAGTGCAGCAGGAATCTGCTATTGACGAGAGGTACGCTTGTACCTTCATGCTCTAGTGTTCTGGAAGGTCACTTTTTTCAAAACAACTTCCTTAATAATTTATGCTACTTTCCGTGCTTGTATCCTCCAGCTTAAAGCTGTTATTATCTATGTTCTGCGAAGTGGCTTGGTGCAACTCATATGCATTACAAAGCCTGTTGTTTTTGTCGTTTTTCTTCTCACTTGATCATTTTCATATCATAATTATTGATGTACTAGCAAAGTTAATAGGAAGGAGCTCCATAGGGCCTCTTGGTTTAAATATGCATGGAATGCCTTTCAATTTTGTTGTCAGTAGATTTACATCACACTTTTGCATGAAAAATAGATATAGTGTGCTCATGTTTCTGCGAGTGGGAATTTTCATGGCAGTGTTTTGTATGTTCCTATGGGTGTTATCATTGACTAAAAATGCTGAAAAAGTTGGGTTTCAATAATTTCTTGAGTTCTGCTTGGGAGCACTTTGCATATTCATTTATTAGCATATTGATTAGATGAGCTTATTTGCAATAGTGCACCTAGTACGCATATAGCACATTGTGCACATACATTTGGAATCATAAAATAATAACACATTTCTTAATGTCTGTGGGACATCATATATGCAAGGAGAATTTTAAAGATAAATTGGAATTTAATGAGAAAGTAACATCAATTGATAAATCGTCTCTTGTACCTGAAGTACCACATATACGATTGTAGTAGGTCACTGTTTCTGCCATTAACCCTGACTGTTATTAACGTGCAAGTTAAATCAACTGTTAAGTCATGGAAAGGAAATGTACAATGTGTGCTAGTTACTAAGATAGTCTTAATTCTTATTGGTGCTCCCTCTATGCAGTTAAACTATTTAGTCTTTCTTTTTCTTTTTCGTTTTGTTTTGGGTGTTTGGGGGGTGGGTGTGTGGGGTGGTTGCAGGGGAAGGAGAGGATAAAGAGGCTTTATGTAAGGAGGATACCCTAAGGCGGCAAGTTACTTTTGGGATATGTTACTGTGGATTTTTGTATAATATGGAAGTCTGATTTTAAAATTATATCTTTGCTGTGTGAAGTCATCTTTAGTTATCAGCATAATTCTGCAAATTTTAAAATAGCAATTATTTGACACTTTTGGCAGGTTGAAAATTGGGAAAATAATTCTTGTGGACTTGGCTGGTTCTGAGAAAGCTGACAAAACTGGTGCTTGTGGACGTGCTCTCGAAGAGGCAAAAACCATTAATAAGTCCCTGTCAGCTCTAGGCAATGTAATCAATGCTCTAACAGCTGGTATATAGACCAAGACGTTCTTCTGAAAAAGAAGTGGCATTTGTAAATACTTATAATTCCGACCATCTTAATTCTATGTGCTTCAGGTAAAACAGGTCATATTCCTTACCGTGACTCGAAGCTTACCCGAATTCTTCAAGATACACTGGTTAGGAATGCATTACTTCTCTCCTTTGCAGAATCTTTAGTCACTCCTAATATTTTCCTTCGACAACAGGGGGGGAACTCTCGAACTGTTTTGTTATGCTGCTGCTCTCCTAGCCCTTCAGATGCTTCAGAAAGCCTGTCTACTCTTCGCTTTGGCACAAGGTATGCCATATGTAGGCCACTTTTGTCTCTAGAAATATATATGTTTATACTGATGAGCCCATTTTCAGGACAAAGCTCATTAAGACTCCAATGAAAATCAATTCTTATGAAGAGAAAGACAATAAGAAGCCAATCACCAACTATCACACACAAAGTGTATTCCGTGACAGAATATTAGCCAAGGTTTATGACGTTGAATATGAACTACATTATATGCTTATTCTGATGCAAGAGAAGGTTTAACATAATTAGTTATTTACCTGTTCAGTTAAGAGAGAGACTGAATGAGGAAGATGTGCAACTGCTGGAGGAATTGTTCACTTTGGAAGGAATCTTCTTTAATCCCGAGTCTACTGAAGACATTGACTTGGCAATGGATGATGTTACTATCCAGACGATGTCATTGCTTCAAGCGCGCGTAGAAAGTACTGAAGAGGTAAAGAGTTACTCTTCTTATGTATTGCTGATTCTAATTCATTGGCCATTAACTTATAGGTGCAGTGTGATTACTTGTTTTAGATCATTAGGGAGAAGAGCGAGAAGTTGTCCGAAGTGGAGGCTGAACTAGCGGCTGTTCATAATCTGTGCTTAGACTGCAGTAATGCTGGTGAAAGCCCTTCTATTTTTGGGATGACCGTGGCTATTATTTGTTTCCTGTATATCTGCTTCCTATATTTTTTCTTTCTGTTTCCAACTACGCAAGGGAAATAGTCGTATGCTGCTAGGACTGTGCAACAATTTGTTTGGTGTACCTTTTTTGCATACTTGACAAGTCAATTGTGGTGTGTGAAAAGCAAACGAGCATACAATTTTCTGCTTGGGTGCAACAATTTGTTTCTATTATACCTTCATTAATACAATATTGCAGAGCATGTTTGCTTGTTTCCTTAATCGAATAAATTGTTTCCTTACCTTCGTTGAAAATTTGAGCAACTACAGAATTTTGATGTGAAATGTGTCTGATAGTACAGGTAGCGTGTTTATTTATGAAATTTCACTTTACTTTAGAATTTTATTAAAAAAAAAAAATTTATACTGTGTTTTTTTATTTTTTTTCAAAGATATCATTATACCTTTTTTTAAAAAATATTTGTCCATTTCTACACTACAGGTAATAAATTTATTATTTTAGATGGAAGTTAACAGCTCTCTTAATAAACACTAGTCGGAAGTAGCAAAGCGTATGCTCAGCCTATTTTTGACAAGGAATTTTTTTTTTAGAAATAGCAAGAAAAATGGTTGAAAATAATTTAATAGGAGTTTCTAATAAATCTATTTTGAGGCTTTTTTTATTCTTTTATTTTTTTTTCCTACTATCTAGACTGTGTCTATTAATA
This sequence comes from Puya raimondii, assembly GCA_016920855.1. Lineage (NCBI taxonomy): Eukaryota > Viridiplantae > Streptophyta > Magnoliopsida > Poales > Bromeliaceae > Puya > Puya raimondii. Next base: position 13,554,712 of record JABWPP010000047.1, on the reverse strand, counting down.
TAGTTGTTTTCATTTAAAACAATGGATTTGTTAACATTAGTTTAGAAATTAGCGAGAGCATGATAGTTAACTAGTGTTTTTGAAACAAGTAAATAGTACAGGGTAGAAATTGAAAATAAACTTGCACTATCTATTATTATATACTGAAGTCCGTGGAGGTGTTCTCTCTATGTGATACGTTTTCTCTATATATCTTCGGTGCATCTGGTGCAGTGTAAACTATGAACTTATTCTATTTCGATTGGGTCTACCGAGGAGATGTTTTCTCAATGCGACACTTTTTTCTCTCCTATCTCTCTCTCTTCTCTCTCTCCAAATAAGAGATATACCTTTTTTTCTCTCCCCCCTCTCTCACGGAGAAATGTGAATGCCTCTTTGCATTCTATATGCCCAAATTATGTGCACTCTTTCTTAGAAAAATAAAAATTATGTATTTTAAAATATGTATAACAAGAGACATCACTTTTTTTAAAAAAATCAAAATTGAATTTAGTAATTATACATTTTAAAAATAATTAACTTTTACTTTTTTAAAATTTAAATAAAATACACTATATTTGAAAATTTGAAAGTTCTCTCTCTCTCTTAATTTAATTTTTATTTAATGTTCTCTTCTCTCTCTCCAAATAAGAGACACACCTTTTATCTCCTCTCTCTCTCACCAAGAAATGTGCGTGCCTTTTTCCATTCTCTATTATTAAAATATGAGCTCTCTCCCTCTCTCACTTTTATTTTTAATTTAATCCTCTATTTTCTCTCTTTTTCTAAATAAGAGACATGATTTTCTTAAAAAAATTAAAATTTGATTTTAGTAATTATACATTTTTAAAAATACTAAATTTTACATTTTTAAATTATGAGTAAAATACACTATATTTGAAAGTTTGAAAGCTAAATATTGAACTACAAAATAAATGGACCAAATTTTAAAGTTGGAGTTGTGCAAGGACTATTCATACATTTTACTCCTGAAATTAGCCGCCGAGAAGTGTGCTTGTTTTCTTTGTCACCGGATGTGCTCTTTCTCAAAAAATAATTAAATTTTTTTAATTGAATCCTCTCCTCTCTCTCTCTCATTAATTTTTAATTTAATGCTCATTTTTCTCTCTCTAAACAAGACACATGACCTTCTTAAAAAAATAATTTTGATTTTAATAATTATAATTTTTTTATTTATAGCCTTCCTTTCTATCTTTCTCTAAGAAATTAATTTTTAAGACGTGTTTTTTTGTCTCCTCTCCTTTTTTCTCACCGAGAAATGTGCATGCATTTTCTTTTTCTATGGCCAAGATATGTGCTCTCTCTTTCACTTTAATTCTTAATTTAATGTTCTCTTCTTTCTCTTCAAATAAGGCACATACCGTTTTTAAAAAATTACAATTTAATTTAGTAATTATAAATTTTTAATTATTGAAAGTTTTAAAAATAAAAATATTTAAGTCAAAAGTATATGGACTAGGTTTCAAGGTCCGAGTTATGTAGGAACTACTCGCATATTCCACCTCTGAAATTAATTAGGAATGACAACTATCAATGGGAGGGCAAGATGCACTTTCTTCTCTCACCACCCTCTCTCTCTCTTTCGCATATCTCTCTTTCCCTGCTTTTTTTCTCTTTTATTAAGATCTCTTTGGCCCTTTCTCTCTTCCTCTTACTTTCTTTTCTTCTACCCGCCCTATCTTTCTCTGTCGCACACCTTTGCGAAAGTTGTTGAGGAGTGCGACGTCGTCGCTTCGTATGGCAGAGAAGATCATCGCTAAATTTGATGACTCGCTCCGCGACAGTGATGGATCGGTTTATGGCATAGAGGGCCGCGCTGCCACCTCCCACGCTAAAGAGGATCATCATCAAGGTGGATCCAAAGTTGATGCTGGGCTCGGCGGTGGCGACGGAATGGTTCAGGGCATAGACGACCCTCGCGGGGGTCGATTCGGCTTAGCGGCTGCGGCTGCGGCGCAACGATTTAGGTTGTAGAACTGAAGCTGTGGAGACAACCCCATCCGCACCGTCGTGGTAAAGAATGTAAAGATTTAGAGATTCTAGGTAAGTATTAAATGAATCAAGTTTACCATCTCGTGCTACTGTTCATCTCTCTCTTTGTTTCTCTCTCTATAAAAATTTTCCTTCTCCTACTCTCTATGAAGGTCAATGATTGAGTCAACAATGGTCAACTTGATAATTGCGTTGACACATGTCGTTTCAAGCTTTTTGATAGCTGTGTTTTTTTTTTTTTACACTGGCAAGTTTTTTTTTTCTGCCACTTGCAAGCTTTGTTTCTTGACACTAAAAGTTATTTGCCTACATGTCTTGATTAGAAATTTTTTACCTCTTTTCGTAAATCGAAAAGAAAAATTAAAATTTGTGTTCATCTATATATATATATATATATATATGTAGTAATTTTTAAAATTTTTATAGCTTTTTCTTCTTCCAATCCTCCATCAGGTATGTTGTTGTTTGAAATTCTACTCATTTTTAATATGCATTTTTAGTTGATTTATTTCTTTAGTTGATAGAATTTTATAAATTGAATGATTGTAAAATAGTAAAAAGGCTAAATTACAGAAAACCCCCTTGTCAATACCTATTTTTTCACTTCCCCTGTTATTTAAAAACCTACACTTTGCCCCCTTGTAAAATAAAAAATATTCACAGGAGGGTACGGTGTTAACCGTGATGACAAAATGACCAATTTGCCCCTCACCATCTTCGTCTCCTCCCCAATGTTGAGGAGAGGAGGCTGAGGGTATTTTGGGTATAAAAAAATATATAATAACATTTTATAAACGGAACCCTAACGGAGTACTAACGGCAGGGGGTGAAGTGAATATTTTTTATTTTACAAGGGGGCAAAGTGTAGGTTTTTAAATGGCAGGGGGGGAAAGTAAAAAAGCGGGTATTGACAGGGGGTTTTCTATACTTTAGCCTAATAAAAACTATCTTTTAAGGAAAGATAAATTATTTATTAACAAGTCATTCTTAGATTTTTTTCAAAATATTTAACTAATTACTTTAGTACTATTTTTTTGGGTTCCCTTACAGGCCTCTATTATCGGTGAAGAAGCACAACTGCTAACGAAGTTTTTTTAAAAAAGTACTATGTACCAAGCACTTATGTGATTTTAGTTATATTTCGTGCTCTTGTCATTTAATCTACATTCACGTAATTCGTTTGTACAAAATAGATTATGTGCTCTTTTTTCTATCAAAAATGAATAGGTCTTTGCTAATAAGTTTTTATATGATGTTTTTCTATAAAAAATGAGTAGGTGTTTGCTGATAAGTTTTGATGATTTTTACATACTTTAATTAGATGTTGTGCTTTTTTCTATTTTTGTATTGTCTAATAATAAAGTTTGATTTATTAAGATAAGAGTTGACTATGTCTCGTACGAAATTTTTCATGCTACTCTAACTATATAAACCTACAACAGGCGTAGCTAATCCTTCGGTGGGACTAACTAATTAAAAAAAAAAAACCCTAACATTTAAGCACTTTTTTTATGATGCAGATATGTTGGTTATAATTTTTTTTTTCAAGTATATGTTACAGCAAATCACTAATCAGCTATCATACGGAGTGCCAAGCTATGAATTGTTCTTAGATGACGATGTAATATTTGTAGCTTATGTGAAAATTGAAGTACTTTTAGATGAAGATATAGCTGAGATTATAAAGACCTGGTGCAAACCAGCAAATAATAGCATAGAAAGTGAGGAAGATGCCGCTCAAATAGCTATAAAGTATATACAACATCATTGCATAGTTGATGTTTTTTATGCTAACTATGAGGACATGGAATGCGACAAATCAATGTTTGAAGATATAAACAAGTCTTTTCATGCTTTGGTCCGCCAAAACACCCAGCTGAATAGTAACTACGAAAATTTGAAAAAGAGTTACGACGATTTGCTTGCTACGTGCTCTGCATGAATGAAAAGCAATGAGGAACTGCAGAAAAATATAAAAAACTATTATGACCTTCTGTGCAGGGTTGGATTTTCAATGTAAATGACTGCTAATATTGGAGTTCTATTTTGGAGTATGTGTGATAAGAATAAGAAAAAATTATGTACTAGTTTAGCTTGATGTTTTAAAATTGTCTAAGCTGCTATTGACAACTATTTTCTCATGTTAAAGTTTAGTATAGAAACTTTCAAAGTTGTTGATAGTAGCCATTTTGTAATTATAAAACATAATAGTAAATCTATGCACTATCGGTTGATTTCTTTACTATTCACAGCAGTTGCTTCCTTCTCTTTTTTTGTGCGAGATTGTTTTGTATTATATTGTTGATTGATATTAGATACTAAGATTTTTTAAATTTTTTTCAGAAGTCTATTTAGTTATTTAATTCTTAAGTTTAAAATTCCAATGTGTTGCCATTTAGTTTGTTTTACAACGTATAAGTTGTTGTACATGCATACTTAGTTCCTTCTATTCATTTTGATCCAATTATTTCTTCATGTGGAACCATATCTTTCTTTCTTTGGATTGTGCATTAATATTAGCCTTTTCTATTTTAACCTTTAGACTAGCTGCAAAGTTATTAATGGTCAGGAGAATGGTTTAGATCATATTAAACGGTGCCAATCGTCAATTTGGAAGCTCTATCATCGAAAAAAATTGGTCGTAAATCGGACCGTTTACTATCGATAATATTCTAGTAGAGCTCTCTCTCTCTCTCTCTCTCTCTCTCTCTCTCTCTCTCTCTCTCTCTCTCTCTCTCTCTCTCTCTCTCTCTTTATATATATATATATATATATATATATATATACACACTAGTTGAGTGTACGTGCAAATACACGTCATAAGTCTAAATTTAAATTATATAATTAAATTTTAACTCTAATTTCAGATAAAATAAAATTTTAAAATTAAATAAAATTTAAAATTAAATATTATTTGAAATTAAATTCAAATTTTATTATTTGTTGCAATTAATAAAAAGTTAATATAATTGTAGGTTATGGGGAACCCTAGGATCTATCTAGATACTATTAATACCTAGAGGGGGGTGAATAGGTATGACGGTCAAACACAAATCTCAATGCTATCAAAATAAATACGGAAAATAAAAATTAGCACACCGAGATTTACGTGGAAAAACTCCAACTTGGAGAAAAACCCACGGGACCAACACGCGAAAAACAATCCACTAAGAATAAAAGATTACAAGGTGATTACCGACTCCACGGACTTAACCTCTCCTTTATCTCCTTCGGATCTCACACACGCTGCCGGGTTGTCCACGCCCCACGTCCGAATCCACAAGACGCTCAACTTCGAATCCACGAAGCCTTCTACACGTCGAATTGTTGGTTGTCTTGATTTTTTGTCGTTGGGCACCATTTGTTTTGGCTTTTGATCAACCTTGGGTCTCCACTTTGCAAACGACGTTGGAGGAGTTGGTTGTTGTGGTTTTGACTTTCGGTTGACCTTAGATACTCGACCTTTTTGATGTTTCTTTTGAATCCTTGGAAGTTGTCGAGTTGTAGATAATGCCGATAGACGTTTAGAAGACGCTGGTTGAATCCTCTTATTTTCCTTTTTAAGGCATGTCTTCTTGATATGTCCTTTCTTTCCGCATCTATAGCATATTTTCTCTTTTACACTTGTTGAGACTTTGGAAATAGAATTTTTTACCTTCTCAACAAATGTCCTCTCATATCCAACACCTAATTTATCCGTTTGACCCAATCCGAGCATACTATCAAGTTTTTTTCGAACCGGAGGAGAATTTTTGTATGTCGGACTTGAGTTGGTTGATTTGCTTGATCAAAGCTTGGTTGGATGTATGAACTTTCTTGTATTGATGTGCTAGAAAACCAACCTTATCTTGATATGATATGATCATTATTGCCGATTGATCCAGCTTCTCTTGGAGGATTGTATTATTCTTCAATAGCAAGTCCTTTTCCTCCTCAAGAACTTTAGATGTATCCTTCAAGTTGTTGTTCTCACTTTCAAGCTCAAGTAAACGTTTTCTTAGCTTCTTGTTATGCTTAGCCATCTTCTTCGATTCAATGAGTAGTTGATTAAAAGCAATGACGAAAGCTCTTGAGGATGAACATGACACAGTATTGAAGAACAACGAATCAAAGGAGGCATCTAAAGCTCTTGAGGATGATCGGAAGTCAAAACAAACGGCACCAAACGTCAATAAACCAAGACAATCAATAATCCGACAAGTTTGGGTTCGGAAAGGTGATATCTTTTCTTGTCTTAAACCTTAATTTGTTTTTGACTGTTTGTAGTGCTTTGGTCGGTTATTATTGCATATCTCTTTTGATCATTGCATTACATCTTTTTAGTGCTTTCATTGTTACGATTTTTAGAGGTTTCTTGCTTATTGATTTCAAGCTCATTGGATGATTACAACATTAAATAGTGTCTTGAACATCAATAGGTTCACGTTCATTCACTCCTAATTAATCTCATATTAATTATCGATTTTACTTCATTTTCATTGGCTATGAAGATAATTTATTATAGGAGTTCTTAACTCTTATATTCATCAAATTTAGGCAATCATGTGTAATCTTTAGGCACTTAACCTATCTTGGTTGTGTGTGTGTTGAATTTGATGGATAGGAATTTGCTAATATACTAAAATTTATCAAATTTTCTTTCAAATGAGAGATTGCATAATTTGAGGGGGAGTTATATTAAAAATAAAACAAAGGATGATGAAATACTCCTAAGGTATGAAAGATGTGGAAAGAGTTACATCCCTAAGGGAGTGTGAAAACTACCACCACATATTGAAAAGAGCTACCACCCCGGTCGTCCGGTAAGTGTGTGAAGCTACCATATAGATATTAAATGCATAACCAAAAAGGTTGGAAAAAGTGCATATTTAAAAATATTTCGGAGTTATAAGGTGGTATATTGAAAAGATGCTCAAAGAGATACCTATACACCTTTTCCTCCTCAAGAACTTTAGATGTATCCTTCAAGTTGTTGTTCTCACTTTCAAGCTCAAGTAAACGTTTTCTTAGCTTCTTGTTATGCTTAGCCATCTTCTTCGATTCAATGAGTAGTTGATTATAAGCAACAGCTAAGTCTTCATCGTCGGACTCCCCCTCGCTCTTACCATCATCTCTCGACGTTCCATGCAAGGAGGAAGAGACAAAAGGGTCAGAAATAATAGACGATAAGCAAAAAGCCGAAGAGGAAGGTAAAAAAGTATGTGAACATAAAGCAATAGCGTCATTCTTTTCCTCTTCACTTGAAGTCGATTCATCCGAAGTAGAATCGTCCCAAGTTTTCGCTTGAAAAGTCTTCTTTTTATATGATTTCTTCGTGGGACAATCCGTGGAAATATGGCCGTAGCCTCTACACTTGTAGCATTGGATTTTTCCCCTCAAATTCATCTTTTTCTTTGGAAGACTTCGCAAGTTTCTTCTCTTTAGAGGATTTAGAATTTGAAGATCCTTTAGAAGAAAGTTTTTGGTTGGAAGTTGAAGCTTTGTTGCTTTGGCTCTTCCGAAGCTTCCGACGAAACTTCCTAGTGAGAAGCGCTAATTGATGTTCGAAATTCGCGAGCGAAACTTCTTCGTCGGATTCCGAGTTATCGTCTTCCTCTTTTGTAGATTTAAGTGCAATACCTGTACTTTTAGAAGAAGACTTGGAAGACGATTGATTAGTAGGAAAAGTCATTTCATATGTTTGTAAAGCACCTAGTAATTCCTCAACTTTCATCTCATCCGAATGTTTCACGGTTTCAATTGCCGCAACCTTTGCTCTAAACCGTTCCGGAAGAGTTCGCAAAATTTTTCTTACAACTTTGGGTTCCGAAATCTTCTCTCCCAAATTTGCGCATGTGTTTACTATATCTTGTAAACGAGTATAATACTCGGTAAAGATTTCATACTCCTCCATACAAATTGAGTCAAACTTGCTTGTTAGCATTTGGAGTTTTTGAACCTTTACCAAGCTTGTGCCCTCATGCGTAACTTGGAGAGTGTCCCAAATTTGTTTTGCCGTTTCACACGCCGCGACGAGTGAAAACTCAGTTTGAGTTAGGGCATTGAATAAAGCGTTTATACATTTTCCATTGAAAGATGATAAATCAATTTCTTCTTTCGTTCACTTGTTTCTAGGTTTGGGGACGTTAACATTATCGACGATTTGAGTGGGATGAGTCCATCCAAATTCTATGGATTGCCACACTCGCTCATCGATGGCTATTAGAAAAGCTCTCATGCGTTCCAATAAGCATAATTTATGCCATCAAAGAGCGGAGGTCGATTAATGTTTCCACCCCCAGCCATAATAGAAAAATCTAGATCCTACTCTGATACCAATTGTAGGTTATGGGGAACCCTACGATCTATCTAGATACTATTAATACCTAGAGGGGGGTGAATAGGTATGACGGTCAAACACAAATCTCAATGCTATCAAAATAAATGTGAAAAATAAAAATCAGCACACCGAGATTTACGTGGGATAACTCCAACTTGGAGAAAAACCCACGGGACCAACACGCGAAAAACAATCCACTAAAAATAAAAGATTACAAGGTGATTACCGACTCCACGAACTTAACCTCTCCTTTATCTCCTGCGGATCTCGCACACGCCGCCGGGTTGTCCACGCCCCACGTTCGAATCCACGGACGTGTCACGCCCCGGGCTAGTTCAAGATGCGGAAAAACGTGCTAAATTTTTTTTTTGTTTTTTGAAAAGCCTAGCCCGTGCCACGTACAGACCCGCCACAAATATAGGGTCCACTGTACACACGGACAGAGCCTCCCCTGTATTTGCACGGCGTCCAACAACAAACAACAGGATCACAACCACCATTCATTCATCCCAACAGCACATCAACACAACGAGAGATTCATACAGCTAACAGTCCTTAACCTGTATGAATCTAAGCAAATCCTTAAGCGAAGGATGATGCAATGCACAAGCAACAATCATTCTAGAAAGCTGCTCCTTACCCAGAAGCTTTAGTTTGAAACCCTAATCTCAATCATTGAAGAAGCCTTTGAAAACTGTTCTCCACACGAGAACTCTCCTTTTGAAATCACAAAACCGAGCAATCAGAAATCCATTTGAAAACCGTTTCCCACACGGAAACCTTGTTTTACGACGCTACCACGAGGGGTAGAAAACCGAAATGCTAGATAACGAAACGATTGAAAAGTAAGGATACAATCAACTAGTCCAAGCATGCAGTCATCACACAAGCATATAGAATGAATCCACAACATAAGCATGCTAGAATTTACAACGGGGTAACTGAACCACACATTACATCTATCAAATAGAGGTAGGGGAATAAACAAATCTGGGGATGTAGCCTCACGAGTCGGAACCTCTAGAGCTACTATCTAGGCGTGCCTCGCAGCGTCCCGACACTCACCACCCTGCTCACCTGAAACCTATAAAGGGGGTGGGGGGTGAGAACATGCACGCATGTCTCCCCTCCCAGTGGGTACCGCAAGCCGACGAAGGCGAGGTGTACACACCGGCACGAGGGTCAACAAAAGATAGATATGGTAAACAGTAGCAAAAGTAAATATGAGGCTGAACCTATAACAGGAATAACAATGCTACTGTAAACAACTAGTATGCATCAAAGGGGATAACCACAAAGTGAACCCAATCTATAGCCACCAGGGGGTGGCCCTGGCACTGTCACCCTGCTCAATCCAACGGCACCATCCATCCCGACGCAATGCTCGGGGCCACGGGTCGGTAGAAATTCACGACCCTTTTCCGGAAAAGAACACCTCTAAACGGTGGATCAGACCGCGGTGTACGTGAAGTGCGGGAAGAGCTGTGACGATCGATGCATATGCTCAAACCACAGAACGGCAACAAGCCGAGAAGCAACCAATAAACCACAACTAGGATCGCTCGGAACAACAGGCGATCACCTCCGACCAACTGGGTCGTCTCAAGGAATATGCAAGCCACACTAGGATCGCTCAGACTGACAAGCGATCCCCACCGACCGACTGGGTCGTCTCAAGAACATGCAAACCACACTAGGATCGCTCAGAATGACAAGCGATCCCCACCGACCGACTGGGTCGTCTCAAAGAACATGCAACCCACACTACTCTACTATCCAAGCACGCATATGAGTAGAGTCTACGGGAGTCAAGTGAACTACTAACAGAAAAGCAAAGGAAGGGATAGAAAGGTATCACCGTAGTCCACTGAACCGACTCCGGGTCGAAGTACCCACCTGTAGGTAAGATCCAATCTAACACCGACGGCTCTCGGGAACCGCGACAGGACCTACGAAAGACTCACAGGGTCAAGGTCCACCAAGTCGACGCTAAACACAAAGCTCTCACATCCCGAAACCGGCGGATCGCCCGGGAAACCCACCGGACGATCCCGAAACCACACAAAGCCCCAGAGGGGTACCAAACAGCCAACAAGGCCCCTCGCTGTCCCCGAACACAACAAACCAAGTGACGGGACAGCGAGCACAAGCACGGGGTGCCACGAACATCAAACGCACCCGTAAAGGCTTCCCGGGTTCCCGAAAAGTGCCGATTTGGCACCGGAACCCCACATCACTCATCCGCTGTCCTTGGAACTTCGGGACAGCGATGAGGAACAGCCAACGAGGCCACACGATGAAGCCAAGTCGCTCGCGAAAACAGCGAGTGAGTCGCACAACTAGAAACGTGCGTTTTGCCGATTATTTCATCGAAAAACGCGTCGGAAACAAGTCCGAAACCACACGAAGGGCGAGGGGGTAGGACAAACAGTCCACAGGGTCTCCAAGACCTTACCCTTGCTGCCCACAGCGTCGCTACGCTGTCACAAACGCCTAAGTCCCCAAACATGCAACATACACAAACATACAATCACTAAATTAGGCTCGTTCGTTCGAGCAATCCGTTCGTCCGCACAACCTCCCGCAAGCACCAGCGGATAGGCAACGACTCAACGGAGGCCGTGCTCGCTGCCCCTCTACGACGGAGCAAGTCGCAGGTCGGGAAAATGCATAAAAACAGTGCCGCAAGCACCGAAACGGCTCGACAAGGGCCGCACAACAAACGGCTCGAGCAAAATTGAAACGGAGGTGAGCATGATGATCAGCATAATGCCGTGATCATCGTGCTCACCTTCCTGGATCACGGGGACCAGCGGGGGCACCGGAAAGCTCGGTGCGGCCAAAATCACATGAGATAGCCCCCCGGCCGGAGCAACTAGCTCCGGCCGGCTGCCGGCGAGAAAGCGAGGCCGGCGGCGGCCAAGGATGGGTGCGGGGGAGGCAAGGAAGAGGGGGCTCACCTCAGGTGGCGGTGGGAACCGGCGGCGGCGGCGCGGGGAGCAAGCCTGCTCTCGGGTTGGCAACCCGAGGCTAGGGCACGGCGGCTCCGGCGGCCGGCGGCGACGCGAGCACCGACAAGAGGGGGTCGCCGGACGTCGGGGAAGGGGGGCGACCGCGACAACTCCGGGCAACGGCGGCGGCGGCCGGAAGCTCACAGCCGCGGGTGCCTTAGGAGCACAGGCGGCAGCCGCGGCGGCTGCGGCGGCGCTCCGGCAGCACTGCGACGGCCGGGAAGGAGAAGACCGGCGGCGGAGGTCCCGAGGGTGGCGGCGCCCACCCTCCGAGGCGGCGGGAGGCGGCGGGGCGCGGCCTCCAGCTGCTCCTGCCTGCAGCTTGCATGCAGGAGCCGCAGGCGGTGCGGCGGCGCACCGACGGCACGAGGGCGGCCGGGGAAGGAGACGATGGCTGCGGCGGCCCTCCAAATGCCGGCGGGAGGTCGCTGCGGCGGCGGGAGGCGGCGGCGGCTCGGATCTCGAGCCCGCTGCCCGCACACCCAGCAGCAGCTAGCTGCGGCGCGGCGGCGCTCCGGCCGCACGGCGACGGCCGGGGGGGAAGAAGGGGGCGGCGCCGGAGGACCTGAGGGTGAGGGCGCTCACCCTCCAAGGCGGCGCGAACCGGCGGCGGCTCGGGCCACCAACCCCCTGCCCGCAGCTGCCCTGGCAGCAGCTGCGGCAGCTCGGCGGCCCACAGCGGCGGTCCTCGGCGGCGGCGCGACGGCGGTGGGGGTCGTGCCACCTCAGGGGAGCTCCGGCGTGGGTAACCCCTGGGTGCACACCCTCGGGAAGAAGAAGACGAAGAAAAAGAGAAAGAAAAAGGAGGAGGGAGAGAGAGAGTTCGGGGGAGCTCCGGCCAGTGGGAGGTCGGCGGCGGCCGGAGAAGCTCAGGAGGAGGGCTAAGGGGCAGGGGGTGCTGGTGCTCTGGGAATGGGGCTGAGGGAAAGAGAGAAGGAGTGAGGGGGGTTGAGTGTGTGAGTGGTGAAGGGGGGGGGGGGTGGTTGAGGATGCAATAACTCCCCTCACCTACCCTCACCAACTCACTCAGGTCTGGTCCCCTCTCCCACAGCAGGCCACAACACTCCCCAGGCCCCCTGCAAATCGAAATTGCGCGAAACGGTGCGAAAACGGGGACCCGATCGCGAAACATAAAACGTGACATAGGACCTCTCGGCGGTCAAGATGGAATAACTTTTTATCCGCTCGCCGCACGTCGACGCGGATCGCGCCATCGCGCTCAGGACTGCCGAGACATCGAACTTAGCATTTTGGATCGCCAGAATCGGACTCCGGGTCGCGCCGTTAAGCCGATCACTCTCCGCGACGAAAATCCGAAAACTTAAAAACTCCACTAAAACTCACTTATAAACCTATATATACATATATCTGTATTATATACGTATACCGAGCAAAAACACAGTAATGGGGGAGAGGAACACTGAGAATTCCAAATTCCCAAAAATTCGGATTCTCACATCACTCCCACCAAACAAGAAGTTTCGTCCCCGAAACTTACCCACACACTATCCGCGAACAACAGCGGATACCGCTCACACGAAGCAGACTCTAGCTCCCAAGAAGTCTCGCGCTCCCCGCGATTCGTCCACGCAGTCTCACAAACAGAAGGCTCCGATTCCCCAACTGTTTCACATTGCGAGCCAAAAACCTCACAGGCACCTCTCCGCAACTGAGGTCCTTCCTCAGTTGAACCGTTGTCGGGCCGATCACACGACGCTCACCCACGTCAACCAAACAGAACAGTGATCGACAACGACTACCAAACAACGCCTCGCACGGTGCCAAACCAACGCTCGCTAGGAAGCTGTAGAGGAGAGCAAGCTCCAACGAGGAAAGATACCCGAGCCAAACCTCACCAAAACCAAAACGCATGCCCGGAGCATAACCTCGAGAGCCTAGAAGACTTGCTCCGACTGCCCAACACTCTAAGGGTGGTAAACTGAGCTAAAGTTGAGCCTCGTCCCCAGTGCCTACAGCAAGCTCCTCCAGAACTGGGAAACGAAGCGAGAACTCCAGTCCAAAGCGATCGACACTGGCTCTCCAGACAGCCCGACGAACTCATCCAAGTGGAGCTGCGCCAGTCGATTACAAGACTAAAAACGAATGTACTGGTAGGAAGTGAGCTGTTTTCGTCAAACATTCCACAAAAACCCAGATCGCAACATGACCTCGCTGAGAACGAGGCAACCCGGTGACGAAAACCAAGGTGATCTGCTCCCACTTCCCTACAGGTACAGGCAAAGGTCAAAGCTTCTCTGCTGACAAACCCGGCACAGTGCCACATGCTGCGTTACAACCAGAAACCAGCCACAAGTCGCGGTACATCTTCGTCTCTCCAGGATGAACGGTGTACGGCGACTGGTGTGCCTCAGCCAAAACTCTCACCTCAAATCCTGAACACTGGGCACACAACTCCATCCTCGAAGGAAGACCAACAGCATGTAGCACGAAGTCACCTTCTCTGACCTGCTCGCACTCTCTGCCAGTGCGGATCCATCGGCTGCCCACCGAAAATCTGATCCGCCAAGGTGGGTTGCACCTCCAACGACAACAACTGTGCGGTAGCTCCACAAGGTAAGGTCTCCAAAGCTTGAGAGCGAACACCACTGCTGCTAACTCGAGATCGAGCGCCAGATAGATCTTCTCATAGTCCATCAACTAGCGCGGAGCATAGGCGATAACCTTCTCATGCTGAATGAGCACGCACCCCAATCCCATCCAAGATGCATCGCACAAGGCCACGACAACCTCACCAGGCTGTGTCGATGCTAAGATAGGGGCACGGGTCAAACAGTCCATCGGCTCCTAGGCGCTCAACAGACAAGCGGGAGTCTAGAGAAACAACGCGCCTTACCTCGACAGCTACTCAAAGGGGCGGCGATCTTGAGGAGAACCCTCAACAAATCGCCGGCATCAACGCCCAAGCCGAGGAAGTTCCTAAACTCGGTCTGTCACAGAAGTCGGAACAGGTCAAACCATTACAGAGTCCTCCTTCCTTGGCTCTTCCACACAACCAACCCACGTCACGATGTGAACCAAGAAGGAAACTCTACGAAGAGATCAGTATGTCGTCAAAGGGAACCACGACAAATTGATCCAAGAACTGCCGAAACCCAGTTCAACAAGTCCAAAAAGCTGCCGGGACGATCGCTTAACCGAACGGCAAAACCGTGACCTCGTAAAGCCCGTGACGAGTCCGGAAGGCCGTTAACGCAACGTCCCCAGCCTTGATCCTCAACCAAGATAACCTGGCTGCAGAACACACTCTTCGCGAAAATTGAGTCTCCCTGGAGCCAGTCGAAAAGGTCGAAGATCAGGGGTAGAGGGTACAAAGCAACACCGACCAACTGAAACCTTGAGAGTCCAACACTCAGGTGTACAGGGCTGCCAATCGCAACAAGCGATACAACACCAACGATGCCGAACGTCAGATCAAAGAGATCGGACACGCGCTCCAAAGCAAGACTACACGAAAGACGCGGCGAAAACCCAGCACGCGAACACAGCTCGGAGCCAACCACCAGGCTCCCGTCATCCCGAGACCGAGCTAAAAGGGCACCCTGACTCAACCGGAGTCAAACCAACGGCAGTGATGGTCAATCAACTGCGCAAAACCACGCCAGGATTAGCTCAAGGTTCACAACAGGAACGGGGATGACCAACACACAGCTTTCCGCAAGACGGCCACGAGCGAGAAAAGTCTTGCAAGGGAAAGCACCGACCCAATCCAGAAAGTCCCCAAGAAGGGATAGGGTATTCCGTTCTAACTTTCGACACTACGTTGTCTGCAGCCAACGTACTTATCAAAAGAAAACGAAATATCCCAAGGTCAAGGCCAACAACCAGTTGGCAACACCACAAAGGTACCAACAAACACCCGACACTCAACAGTGTCCACTCAGTCTAGTACACGTCAGTTCGACGCCAGAACTAGCCAATGGTCGAAAGACCAACACTGACGATGCCACCAGCAAGACGTCAGAGGGGTAGGTTTCACCGCCCTACCCAACAAAACAGAGAGGGGAAACACCCAAACTGCGGTCGAAACTGCTCAAAGCACCGTCTCCGTAGAGACGCTCGCAGAGGCCCTCGTGCTCAACACGAAAAGTGGGGACAGGGCAAGAACAGCCCAAACAACAACACAGATCCACCGAGTGACGTTCCCAAGCCCACAAGGGCTACCACCTACCAATGAGTGGTTACACAAGGGGAAAAGGCACCCTGCCACTTGGGATCTGTAAGGTACTCCACCACCACTACTAGAAGGAGTACGAGCCTGCGAACAAGGGCAGATCAAAACTCAGGAGATCCGCCCAAACACGCTCGGATGTGGCCACCATCCCCAAACACACGGGGTCGGCGTCCACGCGCGAAACAGCCGACGAAGTCGCTGTTGTCGTCACGGTCGTCGCACAACGGTGTGGGTGCCACAGGAGGGTCTGCAGTCATCGGGGCACACGGCGAAGGAGTAGGAGGGGCTGGAGCGGCAGCTGCCGTAGCCTGTTGCTGCAAAAACCACCGGAACAAGCCGGAACATGCCGGAGAGGGTCGCCAACAGACCCCTCGCCTCGGCCTCAAGCACACAGGGTACGATCCACACCAGGCTGTCCGCCTCCTGCCAGCTCCTCACTCGAACCAGCCACAACAGCCCGATACAGAACACCAGCAGACGGCTCCTCAGGCGCACGCCCACCACCACGACCCGGACGAGGAGGTCTACCAAGACCACAAGCCAACTGCAAAACGCAGAAACCAGCGCAAGAGAAAAGGGGTCGGCAACTCCCACAAAACACAAGCCGAAACAAACCCCTCGAACTCGCGCGCCTATACACCCTAGGTCTTCCTATGGGTCAGCCTAACCAGTGGTTCAGTTACAAGTTGATGAATGAACGAGTGTTTGTTCCCTTTACGCTCTGATACCATCTTAATCTGTCACGCCCCGGGCTAGTTCAAGATGCGGAAAAACGTGCTAAATTTTTTTTTTTTTTTTGAAAAGCCTAGCCCGTGCCACGTACAGACCCGCCACAAATATAGGGTCCACTGTACACACGGACAGAGCCTCCCCTGTATTTGCACGGCGTCCAACAACAAACAACAGGATCACAACCACCATTCATTCATCCCAACAGCACATCAACACAACGAGAGATTCATACAGCTAACAGTCCTTAACCTGTATGAATCTAAGCAAATCCTTAAGCGAAGGATGATGCAATGCACAAGCAACAATCATTCTAGAAAGCTGCTCCTTACCCAGAAGCTTTAGTTTGAAACCCTAATCTCAATCATTGAAGAAGCCTTTGAAAACTGTTCTCCACACGAGAACTCTCCTTTTGAAATCACAAAACCGAGCAATCAGAAATCCATTTGAAAACCGTTTCCCACACGGAAACCTTGTTTTACGACGCTACCACGAGGGGTAGAAAACCGAAATGCTAGATAACGAAACGATTGAAAAGTAAGGATACAATCAACTAGTCCAAGCATGCAGTCATCACACAAGCATATAGAATGAATCCACAACATAAGCATGCTAGAATTTACAACGGGTAACTGAACCACACATTACATCTATCAAATAGAGGTAGGGGAATAACCAAATCTGGGGATGTAGCCTCACGAGTCGGAACCTCTAGAGCTACTATCTAGGCGTGCCTCGCAGCGTCCCGACACTCACCACCCTGCTCACCTGAAACCTGTAAAGGGGGTGGGGGGTGAGAACATGCACGCATGTCTCCCCTCCCAGTGGGTACCGCAAGCCGACGAAGGCGAGGTGTACACACCGGCACGAGGGTCAACAAAAGATAGATATGGTAAACAGTAGCAAAAGTAAATATGAGGCTGAACCTATAACAGGAATAACAATGCTACTGTAAACAACTAGTATGCATCAAAGGGGATAACCACAAAGTGAACCCAATCTATAGCCACCAGGGGGTGGCCCTGGCACTGTCACCCTGCTCAATCCAACGGCACCATCCATCCCGACGCAATGCTCGGGGCCACGGGTCGGTAGAAATTCACGACCCTTTTCCGGAAAAGAACACCTCTAAACGGTGGATCAGACCGCGGTGTACGTGAAGTGCGGGAAGAGCTGTGACGATCGATGCATATGCTCAAACCACAGAACGGCAACAAGCCGAGAAGCAACCAATAAACCACAACTAGGATCGCTCGGAACAACAGGCGATCACCTCCGACCAACTGGGTCGTCTCAAGGAATATGCAAGCCACACTAGGATCGCTCAGACTGACAAGCGATCCCCACCGACCGACTGGGTCGTCTCAAGAACATGCAAACCACACTAGGATCGCTCAGAATGACAAGCGATCCCCACCGACCGACTGGGTCGTCTCAAAGAACATGCAACCCACACTACTCTACTATCCAAGCACGCATATGAGTAGAGTCTACGGGAGTCAAGTGAACTACTAACAGAAAAGCAAAGGAAGGGATAGAAAGGTATCACCGTAGTCCACTGAACCGACTCCGGGTCGAAGTACCCACCTGTAGGTAAGATCCAATCTAACACCGACGGCTCTCGGGAACCGCGACAGGACCTACGAAAGACTCACAGGGTCAAGGTCCACCAAGTCGACGCTAAACACAAAGCTCTCACATCCCGAAACCGGCGGATCGCCCGGGAAACCCACCGGGACGATCCCGAAACCACACAAAGCCCCAGAGGGGTACCAAACAGCCAACAAGGCCCCTCGCTGTCCCCGAACACAACAAACCAAGTGACGGGACAGCGAGCACAAGCACGGGGTGCCACGAACATCAAACGCACCCGTAAAGGCTTCCCGGGTTCCCGAAAAGTGCCGATTTGGCACCGGAACCCCACATCACTCATCCGCTGTCCTTGGAACTTCGGGACAGCGATGAGGAACAGCCAACGAGGCCACACGATGAAGCCAAGTCGCTCGCGAAAACAGCGAGTGAGTCGCACAACTAGAAACGTGCGTTTTGCCGATTATTTCATCGAAAAACGCGTCGGAAACAAGTCCGAAACCACACGAAGGGCGAGGGGGTAGGACAAACAGTCCACAGGGTCTCCAAGACCTTACCCTTGCTGCCCACAGCGTCGCTACGCTGTCACAAACGCCTAAGTCCCCAAACATGCAACATACACAAACATACAATCACTAAATTAGGCCGTTCGAGCAATCCGTTCGTCCGCACAACCTCCCGCAAGCACCAGCGGATAGGCAACGACTCAACGGAGGCCGTGCTCGCTGCCCCTCTACGACGGAGCAAGTCGCAGGTCGGGAAAATGCATAAAAACAGTGCCGCAAGCACCGAAACGGCTCGACAAGGGCCGCACAACAAACGGCTCGAGCAAAATTGAAACGGAGGTGAGCATGATGATCAGCATAATGCCGTGATCATCGTGCTCACCTTCCTGGATCACGGGGACCAGCGGGGGCACCGGAAAGCTCGGTGCGGCCAAAATCACATGAGATAGCCCCCCGGCCGGAGCAACTAGCTCCGGCCGGCTGCCGGCGAGAAAGCGAGGCCGGCGGCGGCCAAGGATGGGTGCGGGGGAGGCAAGGAAGAGGGGGCTCACCTCAGGTGGCGGTGGGAACCGGCGGCGGCGGCGCGGGGAGCAAGCCTGCTCTCGGGTTGGCAACCCGAGGCTAGGGCACGGCGGCTCCGGCGGCCGGCGGCGACGCGAGCACCGACAAGAGGGGGTCGCCGGACGTCGGGGAAGGGGCGACCGCGACAACTCCGGGCAACGGCGGCGGCGGCCGGAAGCTCACAGCCGCGGGTGCCTTAGGAGCACAGGCGGCAGCCGCGGCGGCTGCGGCGGCGCTCCGGCAGCACTGCGACGGCCGGGAAGGAGAAGACCGGCGGCGGAGGTCCCGAGGGTGGCGGCGCCCACCCTCCGAGGCGGCGGGAGGCGGCGGGGCGCGGCCTCCAGCTGCTCCTGCCTGCAGCTTGCATGCAGGAGCCGCAGGCGGTGCGGCGGCGCACCGACGGCACGAGGGCGGCCGGGGAAGGAGACGATGGCTGCGGCGGCCCTCCAAATGCCGGCGGGAGGTCGCTGCGGCGGCGGGAGGCGGCGGCGGCTCGGATCTCGAGCCCGCTGCCCGCACACCCAGCAGCAGCTAGCTGCGGCGCGGCGGCGCGCTCCGACAGCACGGCGACGGCCGGGGAAGAAGGGGGCGGCGCCGGAGGACCTGAGGGTGAGGGCGCTCACCCTCCAAGGCGGCGCGAACCGGCGGCGGCTCGGGCCACCAACCCCCTGCCCGCAGCTGCCCTGGCAGCAGCTGCGGCAGCTCGGCGGCCCACGACGGCGGTCCTCGGCGGCGGCGCGACGGCGGTGGGGGTCGTGCCACCTCAGGGGAGCTCCGGCATGGGTAACCCCTGGGTGCACACCCTCGGGAAGAAGAAGAAGAAGAAAAAGAGAAAAGGAGGGAGAGAGAGAGTTCGGGGGAGCTCCGGCCAGTGGGAGGTCGGCGGCGGCCGGAGAAGCTCAGGAGGAGGGCTAAGGGGCAGGGGGTGCTGGTGCTCTGGGAATGGGGCTGAGGGAAAGAGAGAAGGAGTGAGGGGGGTTGAGTGTGTGAGTGGTGAAGGGGGGGGGGGGTTGAGTGTGTGAGGATGCAATAACTCCCCTCACCTACCCTCACCAACTCACTCAGGTCTGGTCCCCTCTCCCACAGCAGGCCACAACACTCCCCAGGCCCCCTGCAAATCGAAATTGCGCGAAACGGTGCGAAAACGGGGACCCGATCGCGAAACATAAAACGTGACATAGGACCTCTCGGCGGTCAAGATGGAATAACTTTTTATCCGCTCGCCGCACGTCGACGCGGATCGCGCCATCGCGCTCAGGACTGCCGAGACATCGAACTTAGCATTTTGGATCGCCAGAATCGGACTCCGGGTCGCGCCGTTAAGCCGATCACTCTCCGCGACGAAAATCCGAAAACTTAAAAACTCCACTAAAACTCACTTATAAACCTATATATACATATATCTGTATTATATACGTATACCGAGCAAAAACACAGTAATGGGGGAGAGGAACACTGAGAATTCCAAATTCCCAAAAATTCGGATTCTCACAGGACGCCACTCGAATCCTCGAGCACCAACGATTTGAATCCACGAACCGTCTTGATCACGCCGAATCCACGACGCCACTCCGTCCGGAGCAAAATGAATAACGTTGGTGGTGATTCTTTGCTTAGAATATCATGAAAGATCTGTGAGAATAATCTCTAAGTAATTCTCAAATTGATTCTAGAAGAACTTTAAGAATCAGGGCACCAAGAATCAATTTGAGAGAAGCTTGTTGTAGATGATGAGAAAGACGGCTACCTACAAGCTTCTAGGGTTTCTAAAAGATAATCTATACTTTTTCTATGTTTTAGAGATACCCCCACATCTTATTTATAGGCTTGGAAGCAATCCGAATTAGATTAGGATTGAAAACTGATTCTAAAAAGGTTCAGAAGAAATTAGAATCAGATTAGGATTGAAAAACTGATTTTAAAAAGGTTTGGAAGCAATTAGAATCAGATTAGGATTGCAAAACTGATTTTTAAAATCTGTCATCTTATTTATAGGTTTAAGAGACATTAGAATCAGAGTAGAATCAGAGTAGGATTGAAAAAATATGTTTTCGAAAAATCGTGACGGGTTAGGGTCCGAACCTTACATCAGGGTTCGGACTTTGATACTCTCCCAGCGTATCATATTCCGGACCTTGACTCAGGGTCCGGACGCTTCCTGTGTGACAGCCAGAGAGGCGTACGGGTTTCGGATCTCGCACCAGGTTCCGAAACCTGAAACTTGGAAAACTTAATTTTTATATTTTTAAATCAATTTTTATCTATTCTAATGTCTTCCAAACACTTGTAAATGATCATAAATCACCATCAATATTATTTAAACTTACCAAGTATCGAGAATTCATACGTTGAGTCTTCGAGTCTTCAATCTTCGTCTTTTCTTTTTTGAACCTTCAAGACTCCGACTCACTTCACGAAATATGCCAATGTAAAATCCGTAACAATAATAACTAAATATTAGCAGATAATATTGAGATAGTTTTCAAATTTTCACCTAAAAATAAAAGATATTGAATGATATAAAAATATTTAATAAAGAAGGTTATTTGTTAGAGTAAAAAGAGGAATTTAAAGCTTATTTTGTTATGATATTTGTTTTGCATAAGAAGAAAGAGGAATCAAACGTTTTTTCTCACCAAAAAGTGATTCTGTTGACACGCCCAAATTCAAAATAAGGTGTTTATATGTATGTATATATATAAACATATACATATATATATATATATATATATATATATACACACATTCCAGCTCAACTCTCTCTCTCTCTCTCTCTCTCTCTCTCTCTCTCTATATAAGGGTTAATTGCATACAGCTCCCTGTAAACACAGCGAATAGTAAATATATTCCCACAAAGTTCAACTTTTAACTCTTATCCTTGCAAAAGTCCAGTGATATTCATATTTGTCCCTCTGGTTTGTTATCATTAGAGAACTATTTATTTTTAAACAGCAGATAAGTGAAATGTCAATTTTGCCATCACAAATATGTCTCTCCAAAAGCCCCAACTGCTATAATCGTGCAGAAATATCCCCACAAAAAAATTTCAATCGTCATCTTCTTCCTCATCTTCTTCCTCTTTAAAACCCAACCCACTCCACCATTATTGCAACCTATTCACTCACTCCTTTTCTCCTAAACCTTTTTTTTAGCAAAATAAGAAAAAATCATAGAGGAAATTGAATGGAGAAGCAACACGCGTTCGACATGGGGGAAGCAACACGCGTCGTGGATGGATAAATGGGGACGTAGAAATTCTAGTTACGGGTTTGAAACTAGCATGAAGGAGAGAGAGGAAGAGGAAGAGAAGAGGAAGAAGAAGAAAAAGAGTTCCCATTGCTAGGGTTTTGATTGAGAGAAGAATGTATAATATAAGAGGGGTAAAAATATCAATTTATCTCATTACTAACCAGGGTTAAGTATTTTACCTATGGCTAATTAAAATTTTCTAACGGATCCTAACAGCAGGGGCATATTTGAAAATATTAGGACTTTTGCAGGGATAACATAAGAAAGTTAAACTTTATAGGGATATATTTGCAATTCACTATGTTTACATGGAGCTGTATGCAATTAACCCTATATATAATTAGGCTGTAATGCTTTTAATAACACAAAGTCATTGGTGCTATTAGGTTTTTGGCTCTTGGATGAAGGGATGTGTGGTTAGGATGATAGTGGTCCCCTAGGGTTGAGTGGGTGGTTAGTTGAATAGTATGATCTAACGGATAGAAATGGTCAATGGGGTAAATCTAACAGTGGAAAACTTAGTAGCACCTAGTGCTTGGTACTATTAGAATCACCCCAGCCGGACTCTATATATATAAATACGGTTTTAAAAGCATAAAGTCATTGGTGCTTGTAGGTTTTCGGCCTTTGAATGGAGATTTGTAGAGTTAGGATAGTAGTATATAGTCCTCTAGGGTTGAGTGGGTGGTTGGTGAAATAGCATAATCGAAGGGGCGGAATTAGTTAAAGGGATAGATCTAACGGTGAAAAACTTACAAGTTCCAAGTGCTTGGTGCTTTTAAAAGCACCAAAATTGGATTATATATATATATATAGAGCTAGGCTAATATACTATCGGTAGCACGGAGGCCTCCGTGCTACTAAGTTGTTTTCAATGATGCGGCTTCCAAATCGACGATCGACTCTGCTAGACTTGATCTACACTATTGAAAGTATTTCGAAACTAAATTTCATAATTTTACGACATCATTTGGCTAGTGATCAAAAGGTCTCAAAATTGACAATTTTAATGGTAGATGAGAAGCATTTGTGAATTTAACGGTGTAAAACAATCCAAATCTAATGAAATTTTTATAGAAATTTTTTTGAACTATTTAGAGTAAGACCAGTACCTCAGATCTTAAATTTAATTCTTTTATCATTATTTTTTATGAGATTTTTATTTTCAGCCGTTCATTTTTCGACTACTCGTTTGATAGGTAAATGATATCGAAAAATTATGAAATTTAGTTTTCAAATACTTTCAATAGTGTAGATCAAGTCTAACGGAGCCGATCGTCGATTTGGAAGCCGCATCATTGAAAACAACTTGGTAGCACGGAGGCCTCCGTGCTACCGATAGTATACCAGCCGGACTCTATATATATATATATATATATATATATATATATATATATACACACACACACACACACACACATTGAATTCAAGTGTATTGTACTGAACTTTGGTCAAACCGAGCAAAGTACAGTTAACAAATGAATGTGATCGTGTTCTTGATGGATTCCGAGGATTTCAGACCAGTGAAAATCGTAGAGTTCTGTAGAGTGAAAACAAAAATTTCAGGACAAATTGATGTTGGGCCATTAGACACTTGGGATCAGGACCCTGAGGGAGGATCAGGACCTTGATGTTACTATTGGGAGGCTCCAAGCATCAAAGTTTGGACCTGGAGGTAGGATCCGGACCTTTGCACGAAGTAACTGAAATCAAGGCTCAAGATCGGAACCCTGACTGAAGGATCCGGACCTTGGAACTGTAGCTCGAGCAGAATGTTTGGAATCCAGATCCTAGAGGGAGGATCTGGACCCTCCGCTGCCTAGAAGTATTTTTTGAGGGTTTATATGCAATTGTCGCAACATTCTTTAAAAGGGGACCCCAGCCCCTTTCTCTCTCTTATGCACACACAAAAGAAAATCCATTTCTCTTTATCTTTCACTCTCTTCTCCTTCTCTCTAGAAACCCATCTCCCATCTTGAAGCTTGGAGGGAAATAAGCTTTTAAAGACTTCTTGAGGAGGAGAGAAAGCTTCTTAGAGAAAGAAGGAGCTTGGAGAGCTTTGAGACAAGGTGAGTGTTGCGCCCCGAGCCCACAGCGGAAGCACTTGTCGGGCAAGTGCACTAGACTCACCGAGCGAACAGAGTTTTTCCTATTCGCCCAAGGTGTCACAAGCATATATAGACAACAAACTCTAAATAGGAGTTGGATACAAGGATTGCATAAGGAAAGTATCACAAGATATAAAAGTAAATACTACTTCTATTACACCATTTGCTACATTCAATTACATACATCTTTTTTTCTCCAAAATACAATCCAAATATTACATTACATTTTCTTTTCTAGTACATCGTCCAAAAAGGGTACATCTTGTAAGTTACGGGGGAGCCCTAAGGATCTATCTAGATACTATCAATACCTAGAGGGGGGTGAATAGGTATAACGACCAAACCACAAATCTCGATGCAATAAAATAAGTGCGGAAATAAAAATAGCACACCGAGATTTACGTGAGAAAACTCCAACTAGGAGTAAAAAACCTACGGGACCAACACGCGATAACAATCCACTAAGAAATAAAAGATTACAAGGTGATTACCGACTCCACGGACTCAACCTCTCCTTTATCTTCTTTGGATCTCGCGCACACCATCGGGTTGTCCACGCCCCACGTTCGAATCCACGAACGTCACGCCTCGAATCCACAAGACGCCCAACTTCGAATCCACGAAGCCTTCTACACGTCGAATCCACGACGCCCACCCGAATCCACGAGCGCACTCCGTCCGGAGCAAGAACAATAAAGTTGATGATGATTTATTACTTAGAACATCATTGAAGATCTGTGGGAATAATCTCTAAGCAATTCTCAAATTGATTCTAGAAGAACATTAAATATCTAGGGCACCATGAATCAATTTGAGAGAAGCTTGATGTAGAAGATGAGGAAAACGGCTACCTACAAGCTTCTAGGGTTTCTAAAAGATAATCTATGCTTAACCATGTTTTAGAGACATCCCCACATCTTATTTATAGGTTTAGAAGCAATCCGAAATAGACTAGGATTGAAAACTGATTTTAAAAAGGTTTGGAATCAATTTTTATCTATTCTAATGTCTTCCAAACACTTGTAAATGTTCATAAATCATCATCAAGATTATTTAAACTTACCAAGCATCGTGAATTCATACGTTGAGTCTGCGAGTTTTTAAACTTCGTCTCTTCTTCTTTGAACCTTCAAGACTCCGACTCACTTCACGAAATATGCCAATATAAAATCTGTAACAATCTCCCCCTTTGGCAATTTCGTGACAAAACCCAAAATTACATAAAACACTCACGATAGTCATCTCTCAAAAAAAAAATTTCATTGCCATCATCAAAACAATGAACTTCTCGCGTGATAGATCCAAACAAAATCGAAATTACAATTTTGTAACTCCTAAAACAAACTCTATGACTTAGACACACATGGAGACTTGAAGTCTTCAAAGACCTGCAAAAAGTTTTCATTCTCCACGAACAAAGTTAGTAGAAAAACTATATCAAAATCTCTCCCCCTTTGTTCACGCGTCTAAGTTCAAAATTTTTCCCTTTTTTTTTTAAAGTTTTCAATATCATCACCTCACTCCCCCTTTTTGTCAAAAATTGTCAAAAGAAAACACCCAAAAATAGCGAGAGTTTAAAGAGAAATCAAATCGAAGCACAAGAAACATAAGTTTAAGATTTTGTTCAACTTTGAAACCACTTGTGATATAATGAGAAAGACACGATGATTGCATTGAAAATAATGATAGTGCATGAAAGTGATGCATTCACATAGACTTCTTTCAATCTCTATTAATTTCATAAAAATTAAGATTTTACTACACAATCACCATGATGTAGATAAAATATTACACGATTTCTTAATTCATATAAACTTTAAAATCAAATCATCAAAAATAATCTAAAGGCTCAAAAGCTATCAAGATGTAAACGGATTATGAAGATGACTTAAGGGATTCATCAAAGAGACAGAAATTTATCGCATAAACGTTCAAATTTGAGATAAAACAAACATCGCACAGGGGGTGGCTCTTTGAGCATCTTTCATGTATGTGGACCACCTTATAACTCTGAAAAATAAATTTTGTGACATTTTTTCTTTTGCATGCTTTTGCACTTATATTATTTTTTTTCCGGATATACATTTCAATTCTCATGTGGTAGCTGCACACACTAACCGGACGACCGGGGTGGTAGCTCTTCCCTCCATGTGGTGGTAGTTTTCACACTCCTTTAAGGATGTAACTCTTTCCACATCTTTCAAAGCATATGAGCATTCTTTTCTCAACATAATAATGACTCCCCCTCACTTAAGCAACCTCTTAGTTGAAAGAACATGTGACAAATTTTAGTCCATAAGAGAATGACTATTCATCAAATTCAACACACACAATCGAGATAGGTTAAGCTCCTATAGATTACACATGATTACCTAAATTTGATGAATATAAGTATTAAGAATTCTCATAATAAATTATCTTCAAATATAATGAAAATAAAGTAAAACTGATAACTAATATGAGATTAATTAGGAGTGAATGAAAGTGAACCTATTGATGTTCAAATCACTATTTAATGTTGTAATTGTTCAATGAATTTTCAAAAAATTGTAACAATGAAAGTACCAAAACGTGTAATGCAATGATCAAGAGATATGCAATAAGAACCAATCAACGCACTACACAAAGTCAAAAACAAGTTAAGATTTAAGACAAGGAAAGATATCACCTTTTCGAACCCAAACTTGTCGAATTGTTGGTTGTCTTGGTTTGTTGCGGTTGAGCACCGATTGTTTTGACTTTTGATCATCCGTTGGTCGCCACGTTGCATTCGGCTTTGTGTGCACTATTTGTTGTGGCTTCGACTTCTGATTGATCTTGGATACTCGACCCTTTTTAGTTGCTTTTGAAACCGTAAGGGTTGTCAAGTATTGGATGATGCCGATAGATGTTTAGAAGATGCCGGTTGAGTTTTCTTATCTTTTCTAGGGCATGTCTTCTTGATGTGGCCTTTGTTTCCACATCTATGGTATACTTTATCCTTCAAAATAGTTGAGACTTTAAGTACTGAATTTTTAACCTTCTCAACATGTTTCCGCTCATATCCAAGTCCAAGTTTGCTTGTTTGACCCAATCCGAGCATATCATCAAGTTTCTTTGATCCGAGGGAGAATTTTTGTATGTCGGACTTGAGTTCATGGACTTGTTTAGTCAAGACTTGGTTAGAAGTATGAATTTCCTTGACTTGATGTTCTAGAAAACCAATCTTCTCTTGGTAGGATTTGATCGTTATCTCCGATTGGTCTAGCTTCTCTTGGAGGATTTTGTTGTTCTTCAAAATCGGCTCCCTTTCCTCCTCAAGAGCTTTAGATGTAGTTGTCAATTTATTGTTCTCATCTTCTAGCTTAAGTAAGCGTTTCCACAGCTTTTTATTGTGCTTAGCCATTTTTCTCGATTCAATGAGTAGTTGATTATACGCCTCGGCTAAGTCATCATCGTCCGACTCCCCTTCACTTGTGCCATCGTCGCTCGACGTTTCATGCAAAGAAGAAGAAAGCAAATCATTAGAAATAGATGGTAAACAAAGAACCGACGAGGAAGGTAAAGAAGTATGTGAACATAAAGCTATAGCATCATTCTTTTCCTCTTCACTTGAGGTCGATTCATCCGAAGTAGAATCGTCCCAAGTTTTTGCTTGCAAAGCCTTCTTTTTATACAATTTTTTCGTGGGACAATCCGTGGAAATATGGCCGTAGCCTCTACACTTGTAGCATTGGATTTTCCCTTCAAATTCATCTTTTTCTTTAGAGGACTTTGCAAGTTTCTTCTCTTTAGAAGATTTAGAATTTGAAGATCCTTTAGAAGAAGATTTGGATATAGATCGATTTGTCTTGTTCTTCCAAAAATTCCGACGAAATTTCTTCGTGAGACGCGCTAATTGATGTTCAATGTCGACAAGTGAAATTTCTTCGTCGGAATCCGAGTCATCGTCCTCCTCCTTAGTAGATTTGAGTGCAATACCTGTACTTTTAGAAGAAGACTTGGAAGAAGATTGATTAGTAGGAAAAATTATTTCATACGTTTGCAAAGCGCCTACTAATTCGATCCTCTACTTTCATCTCGTCCGGGTGTTTTATAGTCTCAATGACTGCAACCTTCGGATGAAATCTTTCGGGAAGAGTTCTCAAAATTTTTCTTACAACTTTAGATTCCGAGATTTTCTCTCCCAAGTTTGCGCATGTATTGACTATGTCTTGAAGACGAGTATAGTACTTGGTAAAGGTCTCATGATCGTCCATGGAAATTGAATCAAATTTACTTGTAAGCATTTAAAGTTTTTGAACCTTTTTACCAAGCTAGTTCCCTCATGCGTAACTTGGAGAGTATCCCAAATCTCCTTAGCCGTTTCACACGCTGAGACGCGTGAAAACTCGGTTTGAGATAGAGCATTAAAGAAGGCATTAATTCCCCTACCATTGTAAGAAGATAAATCAATCTCTTCCTTACTCCACTTATTCCGAGGTTTGGGGATGTTAACATTATCAACGATTTGAGTGGGATGAGTCCATCCAAATTCTATGGATTGCCACACTCGTTCATCGATGGCTATTAGAAAAGCTCTCATGCGAACCTTCCAATACGCATAGTTAGTGCCATCAAAAAACGGAGGTCGATTAATGTTACCACCTTCACCCATAATGATAGATAAATCTAGATCCCGCTCTGATACCAATTGTAAGTTATGGGGGAGCCCTAAGGATCTATCTAGATACTATCAATACCTAGAGGGGGGTGAATAGGTATAACGACCAAACCACAAATCTCGATGCAATAAAATAAGTGCGGAAATAAAAATAGCACACCGAGATTTACGTGGGAAAACTCCAACTAGGAGTAAAAAAACCACGGGACCAACACGCGGTAACAATCCACTAAGAAATAAAAGATTACAAGGTGATTACCGACTCCACGGACTCAACCTCTCCTTTATCTTCTTTGGATCTCGCGCACACCACCGGGTTGTCCACGCCCCACGTTCGAATCCACGAACGTCACGCCTCGAATCCACAAGACGCCCAACTTCGAATCCACGAAGCCTTCTACACGTCGAATCCACGACGCCCACCCGAATCCACGAGCGCACTCCGTCCGGAGCAAGAACAATAAAGTTGATGATGATTTATTGCTTAGAATATCATTGAAGATCTGTGGGAATAATTTCTAAGCAATTCTCAAATTGATTCTAGAAGAATATTAAAGATCTAGGGCACCATGAATCAATTTGAGAGAAGCTTGATGTAGAAGATGAGGAAAACGGCTACCTACAAGCTTCTAGGGTTTCTAAAAGATAATCTATGCTTAACCACGTTTTAGAGACATCCCCACATCTTATTTATAGGTTTAGAAGCAATCCGAAATAGACTAGGATTGAAAACTGATTTTAAAAAGGTTTGGAATCAAATTAGGATTGCAAAATTGATTTTAAAAAATCTACCATCTTATTTATAGGTTTGGGAGATATTAGAATCAGAGTAGGATTAAAAAAATATATTTTCGAAAAATCGTGACGGGTCGGGGTCCGGACCTTGGATGCAGGGTCCGGACTCTGAAACTCTCCAGCGTTTCATAGTCCGGACCTCAGCCCTAAGGGTCCGGACCCTTCCTGCGTGACAGCCAGGGAGGCGTACGGGTTCCGGACCTTACCTCAGGGTCCGGATCCTGAAAATTGAAAAACTCAATTTTTATATTTTAAATCAATTTGTATCTATTCTAGTGTCTTCCAAACACTTGTAAATGTTCATAAATCATCATCAAGATTATTTAAACTTACCAAGCATCGTGAATTCATACGTTGAGTCTGCGAGTCTTCAAACTTCGTCTATTCTTCTTTGAACCTTCAAGACTCCGACTCACTTCACAAAATATGCCAATATAAAATTCGTAACACATCTATAAGAACCTCAAAATGTGGAAGGGCCGCTATCTATTGAGCTATACCCTTTCGTCGCGTCCGTCTCAATTGGACCTGAAAAAATATGGGAGTGAGAACTATAAACATAGTTCTCAGTGGATACGGCTACCCAAGAAAAAAGCTCGACCCACCAAGTCCAAAGGAGACAACATAAGCATGGGTTAGTACAATGTATATAATCAAGTAAGTATATAAGTTCCTACTATACGCAACTAGCAACAAACATATCTATTTCTCTACTCATGATAATGAAATCTTACATGTAAGTTATTTTCATTCCTACTTACTATTTTATGATATGTCCCCCGACTCAATCTTGAGTCAATTAAGAGCAGATTCCCCGCTTTCATCTTGGCATTAGGTGCAAAATTGTGATTCACTATGAGACCCCACGTAGTCCTATGTATAA
Source organism: Puya raimondii (assembly GCA_016920855.1). NCBI lineage: Eukaryota > Viridiplantae > Streptophyta > Magnoliopsida > Poales > Bromeliaceae > Puya > Puya raimondii. Next base: position 13,524,135 of record JABWPP010000047.1, on the reverse strand, counting down.
GATATAATAGGGGTAAAAACTCTTAATCGGGCTATAGTATGTTGGGCAGTGGTTAGGCCCAAGAGGTTAAGAAGGTTAAGCATACTAGAACTGGAGTAGTTCTAGGATGGGTGCCCCATGGAAAGTGGGGCGAGTTGGCTAAGGCTAGTGAGACGAGTCTCACATTGTCTGGGGGTTGTGAGTTTCAAAGCCCGGTTATAGCATTTTGGGTGGTGACTAGGCCCAATAGGTTAAGAGAGTTAAGCGTGCTTGTCACGCCCCGGATTACTCGTTTCCCCGAGCTCGCCAACAGATCTGCCGTATAAATAGAATTTTCTATGTATACGAAGCGATAGCTAACCTGTAAACAAAGCATACAAGCAACTACAAGAGATATAGAGCTGAAATAAGATCATACTGATAGAACAAAAGCCACATGTACATATCGGATCCAAAATACAACAGTTCTTCCAAAGTCAAAATAGGTACAAGTCCACCTCTCACAGAAACAACCAGTTCACACTATATGTACATGGCACAACTCAAAATAAAACTATTTCCAGTAGGGTCCTCCTCTAGGAAAAACTGGGAATGGTAGGGATCTAGCTCGCGACTCCCTTACCTCAATCCGCAGGAACAGAAGCAGCAGCCGCAACAGTCGAAGGCTCTGCAAAAAAAGGTGGCAACAACGGGTGTGAGAACTACTATCAAAAGTAGTCCTCAGTAGGTACCGCTACCGACCCCAACGGTCCACCCACTAAGTCTACGAGACTAACAGTATAGCTGGTAGGTAAAGAAATAATAAAGTAAGCTGGAATAAACTCTACAGCTGAAATGCCACTACCCTACCACTATCCAAGTCATACTCTCAAAGTATAAGCATCACTAATGTGAATAGTCACTCCTGACCCAATCTAACGAAACCGCCCAAAAAGGCTCGTCCAGCCAAAAGCCTAGCCACACCGCACACTACCAAAAGGTAGCCGGTCCAAGAATCATATCCAACTAATCTGCAGCGACATCAACGCATGAGAGGCCTCACTCCGGAGCGGCACTCGGGGGAGCTACCCAACCGAGTTAATAAGCGTATCTCTGTCGAGCACAATCAGGCTCCGGCAGGCTATAATCAAATAAAAAGGGGTCAAATGGGTCAAAGACTTCAAGCTCACATGCCCTCGACACAAACTGAAACTGAAACAAGAATCTGGGTCCACCGTCAACCCCGACGGCACCCGGTAATACAAAACAGCTTACCCCGCTGTATACACAAGCTCGATATCTCAGCACGAGCGTAAACTCGTTCTACAACAATCTAAGTATCCACCTCGCACTAACAGCGGTGATACAAGAACAGAAACGGCTCATAGAGCTAAATCTGATAACAGTTTCGAAAAGTGACGGTTGTAGGTTCACGAGTTTTCTCCTAAGTCAAATCCCAGTTCAGCATGTAAATCATGTCTATAAATCATTAATTTATGCTCCAAATTCAGATTTCATATAACCACATGCAAATTCATGAATTCGAGCTACTAAAATAAAAAATCTGATAATAAAACAACATGCTGCACTCTCTACAACTTAGGAGGAATTTCGAAGCTTTCGGCAACATCAACCAACCTCAAAAGCTATCCAACAAAGGCTAGGAGTCGAGTGGAAGGCCTCCAAACAAAACCAGCTGAAACCGGGCTCAAACCGGACAAAACCAGGATTCGGATCCTCCCTGCTCAAGTTTTGGGCGCCCAGAACATCAGCCCAGAACTGCAGCCTGGCAGCACGACCAATAAGGGTTCAACATGCGATAAAATCCAAATTCTAAGTCCAAATGCAGTGAAAATTTACCCAACTCACCAGCAGGGCCTCAAGAACAATCTCACCAAATCTAAGCCAAAAGCGAGTTCGAATCGGTCTCCAAAAAGCCTTTGCAAAGATTCGGACCCAACTTCTGGATGCCCAGAACCTGCATCCAGAACATCAACAACTAAGCGAAAAGCACTTCTAGCTTAATTCCTAGAATTTCAACAAGTCTAGCCCAGGGAATAGGATCACATACCTCCCAAATACAGTGAGGGACCACTCTAAATCCATCAATGAAGCTTCCAACAAAATCTGGATTCAAAAATCCAAGAAATCCATCAACTATACATAAATTCAGCACTTAAGCATAAACCTCCAAATTTGAGCTAAAACTCACCTTAGAAATCTCAAATTCCGGTGGGAAGAACTTTCAAACCAGCAGGGGATGAGGGAAAACCAATCCTCACTTCAAAAATCCAGCTCCATAGAGATTTGGATCCATAAGATCAAAAAAACCCAAATTCCAGTTTAAGAACACAAGGGGTCCAGTAAAACAGAAACGGCAGCATACATACCTGTCCAAATTGCGATTGGAAGGATCCCACACCTTCCTCTATGAGTTCACAATCCAACAAACCAAGTTTCGTGGGATTTGGACACTCCTACACTGCACACGATCTGAAACGCCACAGGTCGACGCTGCTGTTATGCAGGAATCCAAAGCCTTCAATGGGAAAAGATGGAAAATTGGAGGAATTGGAGGGGTTCCCTGCAATTTTCCAGGGTTCACCAAGAGAAGGAAGCAAAAGAGCTTCAGGGGTTTCGTCCACCACTAATATAGCCAAGGGAAAGGATACAAAAAGCCTCAAGAACACAAAATGCAAACCTGCACCAATTCTGAAAATCCAACATTCGGGCGCCCAGAACCCAAGAACTGGGCGCCCAGATCTTCCAGCCTGCACCAGGACAGCCTCGGATTCTCCGTCAAGCGGTCTGGTGTGCCTTATCGTGGTCCGGCGGAACTCACCTACCAAAGCACACGTGTCAGCACGATCGATACTCACGATGTGAACTTTCGGACTCACTTTCCGGGCGCCCTAAAACTGGATCCGAATTGACTCAGTAATAGCACTAAGATTCGGGCGCCCTAAACCCGACATTCGGGCGCCCTAAACTGCTAAACGTTCAAAACTTCAGTTTTGGCTTATTTCGGTGCTCCGAGTCCGTTTTCGCGTCTATTTTGCGCCAAAACGACTCCGACTCGTCCAGACACTCTCCAGAAGTGTCGAACAGTCTAGGATACTGCAGTCATTTCGTCAGTTAGGCCCCAGGGGTACTACAGTGCTAGGACTAGAGTAGTCCTAGGATGGGTGGCCTCATGGGTACCAGGGCGTTACAGTTGGTATCAGAGCCAATTACCAGCCGGAAGTGTGAGATGAGTCTCGGCTGAGCCAGGTTATACAGCGGGGAGAGCGAGGCTCTCATGCTGATGACTGTTGTGGGTAGAGCGTGGCTCCCCCATAAGTCGGTTATGGCTAGCGAGACGAGTCTCACATCGCTTGATATTTGTGAGTCTGAGCCTGAGGAGGATGTCAGGGCTTAAAAGGAGGAGAATGTGAGACCCCAGGTAGTCCTATATATAAGATATAATTGGGCTAAAAACTCTTAATCGGGCTATAGCATGTTGTGCGGTGGTTAGGCCCAAGAGGTTAAGAAGGTTAAGCATACTAGAAGTGAAGTCGTTCTAGGATGGGTGACCCCCCCGGGAAGTGGGGCGAGTCGGTTAAGGCTAGTGAGACGAGTCTCACATTGCCTGGTGGTTGTAAGTTTCAAAAATCGGCTGCAGCATTTTGTGCGGTGGCTAGGCCCAAGAGGTTAAGAGCGTTAAGCATGCTAGGACTAGAGTAGTCCTAGGATAGGTGACTCCCTGTGAAGTGGGGTGTCACATTCACCCCCGTTCCATTTCTTGATATTAGGTGGTATAACGTGCACCCCTGAACATAGGAATTGTTAGAAGCGAGTTCAATCATCTCATCTATCACCTCGGTATTAGATGGCATTCCGCATTCCCACGACCGAAGGCTCATAGGTATCAAGTCACCTTCCCTTAGTATTAGGTGGCATTCCGCACACCCCCGACCATGGGTTGTTAGGATTCCGGATGCCTTCTTTCATGGTCTCAAGGGTTCACGCTTTCACCCCACATTATCAACCTTTTTAGGTTCATGTTGTCGTGTCTTAGTGGTATCCTACCCACTATGTTTCCAACCTACGTTCTAATAGCATTATGTTTTCTATGTTTAGATGTTTAGTTCTCTAATGATCCTAAAGAAGTCAACCTACCATTTAGTCAACAACATAGGTATGCAAAATAGCTATACATACATTCATTCATCTCATAAAATTAGTAACTCTAAGTTTACATGTATCACATGCGTGCACAATTACTCATGCAAAGGTAGTAAACTATTCCAAGAAGCATACATATCTAATAATTTAGCTTCCATGCAACAATAAATAACTTAATTTAGTTATTACACCCTAGATATGGAAGTGAGCTAATCACTTCGGTGGAGCACAACAAATCTTAGCAAATTCCCTAATTGCTTGTAGTCACTTGCAATTAGGCTTTTCTTGTGCTACTAGCTTAACTCGAAGCTTCCTTGTCCTAGAACGAGAAAAATGGTTTGTTACCTCTTTCGAACCTCTAATCAATTTTGTTTCTTGAAATCAAGTTGTCCCACGTGATTTCCTAACATCCAATTAGGGTTTTAAAAGGTCAAATAATTTTTAGACTCTCAAAATTTAAAAACCCTCTTTTGACCGATTTTCCAAATCCATGGCAAAAACCAAATTTCGATGACTAATCTCTACAATTTGTAGTCTAGATTAGTCTAGAATTTGTAAAAACCCATTTAAAAGGTAAATACAAAACCCCAACTCAAATCCTAAAACTCACCTTTGCCCTAACTTTCCCCAAGCTTCTTCTTGCTCTAAGAAGCTCGCTCTTTATTCCGAACAGTTCTTTCAAGCTTTTTCTCCAAATCCCCAAATGTAGGAGAGAGATCTCTAGTTTGAGGAGGAGAGTGAGGGAGAGAAGAAGAGAAAAAAGTATTTTTCTCTTGTGTCCAAATGAGGGAGATGAGGATCTGTGATCCCTTTATAAAAGGGTTGCAACAATTACCATTAAGTCCCCCACGTTCCACTATTTACAACCAGTCAAAATTGACATTTTGTACCGCTACATGAATTTGCATATCGGAACACGAGCATTCAGTTCCGGTACTCACCAGCTAGTTCCTCAGAACCCGAACGTTGGATTTTTCTGGTTTTTTATTATGTCTGGTACTCAGAAAATCAGTACTAGCACACAGTAAATTAGTACCGATACTCAGGTTGAGTTCTTTAAAACTCGAGAGCTGATTTTTCTCCACTTTGTATTATATTGCGGTACCCAACTCCAGTACCGGTACATAATACAAAATCTGCAGTTTTCGTAGATTTGACCTTCTGGAGTCCATTTTCGCGCAAAGTTTGCGCCGAAAATACTCGAATACTCGAATAGCCCCCAAACCTTGCTAGAACTATTCGAATAGCCCTTAGGCCACATTCCGCTAGAACCCCACAAGTTGTAGAAGTTCGTTGCATTACATTCCTTCCTCCTTAAAAGGAGTTTCATCTGTGAAACTAAAACCATACCTCAACTCGAATCTGCGAAGAAATGAAGGTAATGTTCTTTCATCGAGCTCTTCAATTCTCAAGTAGCTTCACGTTCTTCGTGATTGCTCCATTGCACTTTAACATACAGAATTGTGCGGTTCCGTAGTTCTTTCATCCCTGAGCAAGGATGCATACCGAAAATTCCTCATACGACATGTTCTCTTGAAGCTCAAGCGGCTCATACCGAAGGACGTGAGTCAGATCATGTATATACTTGTGGAGTGTGGATATGTGAAACATGTTGTAAACTCCTGCAAGTCTCGGCGGTAGCGCGAGTCGATACGCCAATAGCCCCACGCGCTCCAAAATCGCATACGGTCCAATATATCGGGGGCTTAGCTTGCCCTGAATTCCAAACTGCTTCACCCCTCTTATGGGTGATACTTTCAGGAAAATGTGATAGCCCACCGCGAATTCCAAATCTCACTGATGCTTGTTCGCATAACTCTTTTGTCTGACTTGCAACGTCAATAATCGTTGATGTGCCGAACAGACTTTCTCCTCCGGGCCTTGCAACACATTCGGTCCCAAGGCCATTCTAAAGCCGACCTCACTCCAATGTATTGGAGACCGGTATTTCCTTCCATACAAGGTCTCGAATGGTGCCATACCAATACTTGTCTGATGGCTATTATTATAGGCGAACTCCGCCATCGGCAAGTAAGTGTGCCATACACTCTTGAAGTCTAGAACACACACTCGAAGCATATCCTCAAAATTTTGGTTTGTCCTCTCCGATTGACCAACTATCTAAGGATGGAATGCCGTGCTAAAATCGAGTCGTGTGCCCAATGCCTCACGCAAACTCTTCCAAAACTGAGATGCAAAACGAGGATCCCAATCCGACATGATTGATGCCGGAATCCCGTGCAGACACACAATCTCATCCAAATAGACTTCTGTCAGCTTGTCTCTTGACCAATTAGCGTGGATTGGCAAGAAATGAGCTGACTTCATCAATCGGTCCACAACCACCCAAATTGCATCATGTCCTCCTTGAGATTAGGGCAATTCCACAATGAAATCCATCACAATATTCTTCCATTTTCATACTGGAATCGGCAGATTTTATAATTTTTTCGTCGAGAGGCGATGTTCCACTTTCAGCTGTTGACACACCAAACATTATGCCACAAAGCATCCAATGTCTCTTTTCATGCCCGACCACCAACAATGCATTTTTAGATCCTTATACATTTTGGTGCTATCCAGATGAATAGCATATGGGGATGCATGAGCTTCCCTCGAGATTTTTTCATGGATCTCCTCATTCTTGGGTACACACCAACTATCCCGAAATCGAAAAGTGCCCTCCGAGACCAAACTAAACTCACCGGCCTGCCCGCTCTCAATATCGCTCCGCACCTTTTGGAGTTCTGAGTCTGAAGATTGTCTCTCTTTTATTCGCTCTAACAAGGTCGGCCAAATTACAAAAGTCATAAGTGTAGTGAGGGCACCCGGAGTCACAACTTCCAAGTTGAATTGCCGTATTTTCGCAATCAGCCATGACTGGATTGTGATCATTATTGCAAAGTTCTCCATGGACTTCCTACTTAGCGCATCGGCCACCACATTTGCTTTGCCTGGGTGGTACAAGTTTGTTAGGTCATAGTCCTTCAACAATTCCAACTACCTCCGCTGCCTCAAGTTCAACTCCTTTTGAGTAAATAAATACTTCAAGCTTTTGTGATCCGTAAATCTCACAACGTTCTCTATACAAGTAGTGCCTTCACAACTTGAGTACGAAGACCACCGCCACTAACTCATAGGAGGGGTAATTCTTCTCATAGTTCTTCAACTGACGGAAGGCATAAGCAATAACCTGCCCACGCTGCTTCAATACACATCCAAGACCATGTCGCGACGCATCGCTATACACCACAAAGTCCTCCCCGCAATCGGCAAGGCAAGAACTGGAGCTGTGGTCAACCACTCCTTTAGTTCCTTGAAGCTTTGATCGCAATCATCGCTCCACACGAAGTCCCCTTGCGGGTAAAGCGTGTTAGCGGATCGGAGATCTTTGAGAATCCCTTCATGAACTGCCACCAATACCCTGCAAGATTGAGAAAACTATGTAACTCGGTGATATTGGTTGGTCGGGGTGTCAAGCCCCGGGGCCCCAGCGGAAGCCCACCCGGGCGCGTGCACAGACCCGCCGTGTGCACAAGGCGCCCTAGTGCACACAAGGCGTCTACAACAAATATGCAACGAAAGGAGTAATAATAACAATTCTATCATGGTAATCAGAGCATAAGCATACTTGTAGCACACTGAACTTTTGCAAATTGCGGAGTTCTAGTGAGAGAATAGTGCTTTATACTATTCTGGAGTTTTGAATTGAGTTTGGAGAGCTTGGGAGTGTTTTCGAGACTTAAAAAGCGCGAAAACGGACTCCGGAGATCAAATTTTGCAAAAGGTGCAGAATTTGTATTGAGTACGGGTACTAGTTTCGGGGTACGGGTACTGATTTATTTAGTACCGGTACGCCAATTCTTGTACTGGTACGCAGTACTGCAGAATCAGATTTCGTGCAGTTTTGTAATTTTGAGGGGCCTTAGGCGATATTGTTACATCATTTAATATATCCCCTCAACCCTCTCTTGTTGCCCCCCCTCAACCCTCTCTTGTTGCCCAGTGTTGTTGAGGCTTGGAGGAAGGAGGTGAGCTTCTTCACTCTCTCTCTCTAGATTTTCTCCTTCCCTAACCCTCTAAAGCATGGATTGATCTGCTTTTTCTCCATTTTCTTCATGGAGTTTGCTTCTTGGCTTTGAGGGGAGCTCGAGATGGATGAGATGAGCTTGTTGGAGGACTTAGCTTCAACCCTAGCATGTATGAGCTTGGTTGGGAGCTTGATTTGAGGTTAGTAAACCCTTTTACAACCTCTGTTTGTGATTTTTGCTTGAGATTTGCATGAAAACCTAGTTTCATGAAAACTAGGGTTATTGTTAGGGTTTCTTGATTGTGAGCTCTTGGGGCTAAATTGATGAGTGTAGAACACTCTTGTAGGTTGGATTTGAAGCTCCAATGTGTTGATTTGGAGTTTGCACAAGCTTTTCTTGGATTAAGGTATTATTCACCTATTTTCTTCATGAATTTTGGTGAATTTCGTGGTGAGCTTGTTCGAAGCCCCTAACCCCTTGGAAAATTATCTTAGGGTATGTGAAGCTCGGGGGACAACTTCGTTTTGAAGTACTGCGAGGTCTTGATGGATATCCGGTGGGTCTGACCTCACCGAAATGGGTGAACTCCCCCCTATGTCTTCTCTAATGTTTTAGAGTTGAATTGATGCATACTCATGCTTATTATGACATGATAGAAATTTTGGGATCATGATATATGTATAACATATATGAGATTTGCATGCTCTATGTAGTAGAGTTCATGATTGAGTTTATACATGGCACATTATGGAAAGTTGTGGCAAGATGGCATTTCAAATTATGATAACGTAGAAATGCATGTTGGAATGATTAAACAACATATGAAGTTTGGGGACACTTAGCATATCGGTTATTGGTAGAAATGAGCATGATATATGACATACTTACCATGTGTAGAAGAAAATATGACACCCGGCGTGTTCTTGATATAGTGAGAGGCTAAGTATGTTACACTTCACTTAGAAGAACAACAAGGTTGGCCTTATGACATAGTGCTAGACCCTCGGGTCGTTGATTGGTATTCCATGTTTAAGACATGAGGTAAGAGTTTTCTTATCGGTAATGTAAGTGGTAATTGCATACCATCACTTTGATAATAAGAAATAAATACTTGCATGATGACTTTTATACTCTATGTAGTAGAGGTTTATGTAGCTCATGCATGTCATGGATTATGGTCTTGTTGGCATCGTAGAATGCATTGTTATAGCATTTGTAGAATGCATTGATTGTGGCATTTGTAGAATGCATTGAAAGCAGCATTAGTATAATGCATTGAGTATGACTCTAGTTAAAGCATATGGTAGTAACCCGTTGGGGTCATGAATGAGACGTAGGTCCATTCCTATTGGTAGAGTGAGATGTAACCACTTGCATGTTAGAGACATGTTACATATTGGTAGAAATATACCCACATGTGAATTGAGAACAAGTGTGACTTATGTGTCATGATTTCGACCCTCGAGTCGATGTTGTGATTTCATATTTTAAACATGATGATTGAGATGTGTTGGCCTTGGATACAATGCTTATGATCAGCGCTTGTTTGCCCTTGTGCTCATTCGCACATGCTTGTGAGGGTCGCTCCCTACAAGCCGGCACTCCGGAGTTAGCCTTTGCGACGTTTGATCGCCCGTGCAGGATTGGGTGCCGAAGTGGATCGCCATGGGGGAGTGTCTCATTGTCTGCGGAGCAATGTTGACTACCACGGGACCATTAGGCATGGCACAAGCCGGGATGTTACCTTGTGTAAGTCCCCTCGTGGATTGGGTAAAAGCTAAGTAAACCGGACATAGTACATCACGGTTGTTTGATGCATATACATGTAGTGTATGGAAATAGTAGTGAGTCGCATATTGTGGCAATACTTAGCTTGACACCATTGGGATGCATTCATTGTAGTTGGACATATTAGTTAGTCACTACATACATTGGCATCCATAGTAGCATTAGGTCTATACTCACATTGGTTTAGTATAGTGGCATGAATGTGTGATGTTAATTAAAAAGAGGTTTTTCTTAACTAATGTTTATAGCATAAATGGACATGTATGTAGGTTATGGTGGAAGACATAATTGTGCATATGATTGTAAGGAATCAAGTACATGTAAATTTTGGTAAAGGACATACCTATGCTTGTAGTGGTTGAAATCATATTTTTGAAATGATATAATCATTTGGAGGCATGATAGTAGTAGAATTACTTGCTTAGCATTTATTGCTTTATGCCTTATGTTTCCACTTATACTATCTTTGCCTCAGTCGACCTAGCGGTGTATTTCGCCACTCTCGGCGGCTTACCCACTGGGAACTATTGTTTAATAGTTCTCACCCCCATTGTTGTTGGGTTTTTGTTTCAGAGCCTTCCGCAGCGGGAGAGGCTTGGGATCGTGGCGAGGGGTTAGCAGCTAGCTAGAGCCGCGACGATGATGTTTTAGATGGACCCTTGATGCCTTTCTTTTATTTTGTATGAAAGGTGTATAGTTGTGTTAGTTGGTTGATCTGTTAGCACATAAGATGTATAATTTTATTGTATATCTTGAGATGGTGGCTTTATGTCAACTTGTTTTAGTTGTAGAATTATGTTCTCGCTCTGATCACCTTGTTTAGGATGTATTCCTTCTACTACTTGATTGTTGTTGTTGTCATAGATGCCTTGTGTACATTGTGTGTTGTTTTGGTGTACACGGCGGGTCTGTGCACGTGCCTGGTAGGCTCCCACTAGGGCCCGGGGCGTGACAAATTATTTTGGTATCAGAGCCTAGGGTTGAGTCTTAGTGGACCTAGTAACAGGTTGGACGATAAGGAATAGGAACGTGAGAGACGGGATGTCTTGTGACATATTGGCGAAAGTATTATGATTGGGTCATTTCTAAAGCTCCAAAAGTGTTGGAGTTAGATCGGGGTGAACCACTTCTATACCCTTGGAGGGTCACGTTGGCGGCCGACAACGTGACATCGGGGAATAGTGGGAGTCCACTTCATTACTTTCGCATGATTGGTGTTATAGTTTTGTGTGGGAATGCGTTGGCGTGGGGTGTTTTACCTGCGCATGTTGTGTTTGTTGCAGCTTGAGTTGTGGATGACGCACTTGATAGCGGCCGAGGCAGCCGAGACGGGAACCCTGCATCCTCCGGATTTGGTGAGATCCTAAAGTTGAGAGAACAGCTAGCGATTACAGCGAGCATGGTGGAGCGGCAGACATTTTCAATGTTACTCCAAGTTGAGGCTTTGCGCCGGCAGACGAGAGGATTAAGCGTCTGGAGGACTTGTTGATCCAGTGGGCAGCCGACCTCAAGAAATTTTATGAGAATGCGGATCGCACCTTGATAAGGGCGAGAGACGTGGAGACCGTTGGGACGGCAAAAGAAGCTACTAAGAGTGGCAAGTCAAATGTAAGAGGACAATCAAGGTGTTCAAAGAGAAATTGATCTCGAGAATGTGGATCTTTAGCAGGATGAAAGAGGGACGTCAAATCGTCATCAACTATTATGATGTGTGAGCGGTGGAGTCCGCATGTACCCGATGATGCCCTTGGTGTGGAGGCGGGTGCTCTTTTCGTGGCCAGGTGGGCCATTCCCAGTTGGAGTGTCTGAGGAGAACAGTGTCGACAATATTGGTATCGACTTCGCGTGGCTGGCACCGGGTGAATGCGTGCCTATATAACAGGCGGAGGATGATGCAGCGACGATGGAGGTTGTCGCAGCTCGTGGTATTGGAGCTAGTTGTTGTTTATTGTTGGTTATGATTGTAGTTAGGGATCGGTTGTTTGCCGAATGCATGGCAGGGAACTCATTCCTTGTTGCTTGTAGAACGAGTTGGTCCTGATTGCTTGGACTTGGGAGTACTGTTCTTGTACTCCATTAGGATTGGATGTTTCTGTGCGCCAACGAAGCGATTGGCTTTGTTTGGCTGAGAGCGTATAGTTCTGATTTGAACTTGGGCTGGCTCTTCGGGTATCAGATTGCCGATGATTGTGTGAGCCGAGCTGTAGTGTCTTGGGAATCTGGACATGAAATAATGTTTTCAGAGGGCGTGGAAGTTCGCTATTTGCGATGATTGTTTCACCCGCCCAAGCCTAGTTATTGGCTGAGTGGGCGGGTGGCCTTTAGGCCAGCATCCTTGGTGAGAGTTGAGAATCCTCAAAAGTGAGGATGTCTCTTGTGAGGGAGTTGCTTGTGCAATCCCGGTTGAGTGGTGAGAACCGAAGGCTTGGTCTGGAGACCTCTTTTGCCTAGTATTTTCTCTTGTGGAGCATTGATCTCATTTGTTTTGTGTGGACGGGTCCTTTCGACTGTAGGTCGACTATCGTGAACTCGGTAAGGTCACGATCAAGGATATGTACCCGTAGCCGAGATCTGTTGATCTGTCTGATCAGCTCCATGAATTCTTGTACCGGTAGCCGAGATCTGTTGATTTGTGCCGACACTTTGGAAGCCATGAAGTGATGAAGACCAGGAAGATTCCTTGGAGTAGGTATTGCAAGTACTTCAAGTGGAGGAAGTGCCGATTTGGTCGTGAGAACAAGCATTATTTGACAAGTGATGTCAAAGCGGATGTGATTGAAGTTTCTAATAAATCAAGCAATTCATAGTTGATTTGGACAAGCGGATGTAATCGAAGTTCAAACTTCCTAGTTTGATTGGATGTTATGGATAATTGTGGGGAGATTACTAAGTTGCCTACTCCCTTCACTTGACTCACACATAAAGGGATTAAACCTTTTGGAAGGATATGTGTGAGAGAAGTTTCTTGGAACCGTTGGTGTGGTTGACGACCGCCAACCTTGTCTGCCCCGAAGGTGGGTTATGTAGTTACCGTTATATTCCTCTCAATGGACTGAACTGTGTTTGATGCAGATTAGAAAGATAGTATTGACCTTTCAGCAATAGAGGGAATATGAGAAGAATCACCAACCCATGATTTGGAAATGGCCGCCATAGCGTTTACTTAAAAACTATGGCAATTTTATATATAGTTAGTGGTGTGAAGTGCACCCAGATCTGAATGTTTGAGATGCCTCTTCACTCAGGAAAATGAGTTGAAGTAGTGAACTGTGTTAGAGGTTGGTGTACTAGAGATATCAATGAGATGGGTAACATGAATTAATATCTATCCTTTGGATCGGATCACGGAAGTTAGCCTTGATCCCGACTTGTAAATGGTGCAATCAAAGGTCTTAAATGCAGCGGCTGATAAATTCCATGTGAATAGTCAGAAAATGCCTTAGTTGTGGAACCGATAATTTGTACCTGTGGATAATAGGATTGAGTAGACACTCTAAGTGAAGCTCATGGAGCCCCTCATGCTATGCATTTGGGCAGCATTGGAAATGGTACATAGACCAAATGTGTCACACCAGTGGCAGGAATGAAGATGACCCTGGAGAGTTTTGGTGTGATGTTTGATGTAACAACAAGCGAAGACCGAGCATCAACTTCTTATGAGCAAGTTGCGAAGGCTGTCTACCCTCGTATAATAGAGGAGGATTACCGGAGGCTCCGGAATTGGATTGTCTCGCTTCCAAGCTAGATATGATGATTGTTGGGAGATTGTGAATAGGAGTAGCTATTCACCTGGGTTGGATTGAGGAAATTTCGCGCAAGTATACCCTGGTAAATTGTGCGACTGCGTAGAGCGCCTAGCTCTATCGTTTTGGAATTTGAGTCAAATGGATGATTCTCGGTGAGAGATAGGATTTTGCACCTAAATCAGATAATCTGAATGTGATACCTGGCTAAGGGAATCCAGGAGTATATGTATGAGGAATCTAGTCCTAGATTCATTGGACTATTCGAGATCTTGAGGCGAACGGGCCTAGTAGCGTATTGACTTATGAAGTGTAGAAGGTTCGGAATTGTGTTTATTCCTACTACGAAGGTACTTTGGAGCAACCATCTTGGATGCTATGTTTTGTGAGAGCTGGAGGCTTCACTGCGAGGGCGATGTTCTTATCTCCTTCAGATTTGCTGTTTGTTTGTTGGTTGTTGATCCGTGGTTTCGCGGACGAAACTCCTTTTTAGGAGGGGAGAATGTAGCACACTTAACTTTAGCAAATTGTGGAGTTCTAGTGAGAGAATAGTGCTTTATACTATTCTGGAGTTTTGGATTGAGTTTGGAGAGCTTGGGAGTCCACACACAAACAAAGGGATCCATCTTTCTTCTTCACAAATAAAACTGGCGCTCCCCAAGGTGAAATACTCGGTCTTATGAAACCCTTGTCCAATAGATCTTGCAACTACGCCTTCAGTTCCTTAAGTTCAGCAGGTGCCATCCTATAGGGCGCCTTTGAGATCGGGGTAGTTCCAGGAATAAGATCTACCACAAACTCAATCTCCCTATCAGGTGGCATACCCGGTAGTTCAGCCGGGAACAAGTCTCCAAACTCTCGCACAATCGGTATATCTTCAATCTGAGGGGTATCTCCATCCCTCACGGTGATGCTAGCCTAATAGGCTAGACAACCACTCCGAATCAACTGTTTAGCTCGCGTCGAAGAGATAGTCATCGCGAACAGCGAACTCATGCACCCTTGGAATACAGCTTCATTGTCCAGGTTCTCGAAAGATCACAACCCGGTTCTTGCAATCGATAGTGGCGTAGTATCTTGTAAGCCAATTCATGCCCAACACAACGTCGAATTCTCCAAGCTTCCGTAGAGCTAGCAAATCAATCGGCATAATCCAATCCCCTACTCTAACGGGGCAACTAGGGCAAAACTCCCGAATGTCCAGAACATGATCGGGAACAACAACTCGACCAGGATGCAAGGTCGGTAAAAGTTCAATGCCATGCAATTCGGCAAACAGCCGATCGATGAATGAATGCGATGCACCGGTATCAAATAATGCTCTAACTCTTATGCCATTATTTAAAATGATACCTGCAACGACCTCCCTGCTGCTGCCGCCTCCTCAGTCTGGGCCGCATACAAACGCCCGCTAGGTGCCTGTCGCGACCCCTTAGTCTGTCGCTGAATGGGCGGGACCATCCACCCTGATAGTGAGTAGGTGGAGTCCCACGACTCTGACCCGGTGATGCTGGTGCTGATGCCGATGACGGGGCTGGGGAAGAACCTCTCGGGCACTCAGAGCGAAAGTGGCCCTCCTGGCCGCACTGAAAACACTTGCCTCCACGCTGCGGGCACTGCGGTGGAAAATGAGGACCACCACAGATCACGCAACGCGGTGGCCGGCGGCAATCTGGCGCTCCACGCGATGAAGTAGAGCCACGTCCACGAGATTGGCTCCTAGGATGCTTCGGCGGCCTCTTAGAATACGTCTTGCCGCTTCCCTCGATCGCTTGCCTTTTGCCTTTAGCTCGATCCCAAGCTTCTCTTTCCTCTCTAGCAATCTCTGCGCCCTTTTCCACAACCAAGGCGCGATTCACCACCTCTCGGAAGGTTCGCAAACCCGCCGACTGTACCAACTTATAAATCGACGGTCAAAGGCCCGCTTCGAAGATTCGAGCCTTATCTTCATCATCTCTCACCACGAAGGGTACACAATGCAACAGACGTGAGAACTCGCGTTCATACTCCGCCACAGTCATCTCACGTTGGCGCAAACTCCCCAAGTCCCTCTCCATCTGTCACTTGACGTTCCCCGGAAAGTACGTCTCCAACAACATCTCCTTGAACCTTCTCCAAGTGATGGCCGCTAGGTCGGTATTAGGATCATCCCGAATATTCGCCCACCACTGGTATGCCACGCCATCCAAGTGATATGTAGCCAACCACACCTTGTCATGCTCCTCCACAAAAGTGTCATGAAACAACTTGTCCATGTGAAGAACCCACTTCTCCACAATCCAATGATCCGCTTTCTCACCATCAAAAACCTGCGGATTGCACTTTCGAAACTCACTTAGGCGGTCCATAAGTCGATCCCGCTCCGCTCCCGTCACCATCGTCGGTAAAACCGTCCTCAACGGCGATGCCTGAACCGGCGGTGGCACAACAACTTCCTCCCTTGGATCCACACTCGGGGCTGTATGGAAAGTAACCGGCGCTGGTGGCTGTACTCCTGCAGTAACTCCTCCTGTCGGTGCGGGTGGTGAAGGATCCTGCGTCGTCTTGGTGGAAGCTTGCTGCAATAGCAAATCCTCCAACCGTTTCATCCTCCCCTCCTGTCGGCGTGATGCATCCGCCTGCTGTTGAGCCGCAGCTGATTGTCGCGCCACCAAGTCCGTCAACAAAGCTAGCTGGTCGCGCAACTCACGGACCTCACTAGATCCGGAGGTAGCAGAGGTCTCCACTTCCTCAGCATCGGCTACCGCAGCCACCCCAGCTAACTGAGAGCGAGTGGTCGGCATCGCAAGCTACAACAAACGACAAACATAAAATGCGCAAGTTAGAAAAACTCACGCCATCGAAACCCCACTCAATTAAACAAACCCTCAATCATGCGAAAGTAGTGAAACGGGCTCACAACTAACCCCGGATGTCACGTTGTCGGCCGCCAACGAGACCTTCTGAAGAGTTAGATGTTGCACGTTTCGATCAAACTCCAACCATTCAGAGTTAAGACTACTACCCAATCAAGTTACTTTCGCCCAAAGTCATAGACAATCTCGTCTCTCACGAGCCTAAGTCCTATTGTCCAACCGGCCTAAGGTTTACTAGGTCCACAAAGACTTAACCCTAGGCTCTGATACCACTATAATCTGTCACGCCCCGGGGCCCCAGCGGAAGCCCACCCGGGCGCGTGCACAGACCCGCCGTGTACACAAGGCGCCCCAGTGCACGCAAGGCGTCTACAACAAGTATGCAATGAAGGAGTAATAATAACAATCCTATCATGGTAATCAAAGCATAAGCATACTAGATAGAGAAACGATAATCATAACAAGGAGATATACAAATCCCAACATACAAAAAGTGAACTAGTAAAAGTTACACAAGGTTACTACAATAAAGGTCCAAGACATAGGGTAACATCTACAACACCAAACCCAAAATACATACACCTTTCAACAAAAACAAAAGAAGGGTGTCCACACGAGCACTAACTAGTCGCCACGCCCTTGCCTCGGTCCCTGGCCTCTCCCGCAGTGGAAGGCTCTGAAATAAAACATCAACAACAACGTGGGGTGAGAACTATTATACAATAGTTCCCAGTGGGTAAGCCGCCGAGAGGAGCGGAGTACACCACTAGGTCAACTGAGGCAAACGTAGGAATTAGCAAAAGTAAAGCATAATCATGTTTAAAAGTCCTACACTACTATGCCTCTAAACATTATGTTATAAAACATGTAAATGTTCTAGTCAAGCTCATGTGTGTATATGCCATAACTAACTACGCATGTTCAAGTGTCATGACCTCACTATATGTCAAGTTTTGCTACTACATGTATGACTTGTCTCCAACTACAAATATGAAATATATGACTTGTTTCCAACTACATATATATCATGTTTACTACTTACATGAGACCTCATTTATCCAATCATAGGGGACGGTACTGTCCCGCTTGTGCCGAGCCTAATGGCCCCGTGGTAGCCATCATTCTCACGCTGAGAATGAGCCTTTCCCACAGCAATCCACTTCGGCGCCCAATCTCTCACGGGCGAACAAACGTCGCAAAGGCCAACTCCGGAGTGCCGACTTGTAGGGAGCGACCCTCACAAGCATGTGCGAATGAGCACAATGGCAAACAAGCATAATCAACCGCATGAGCATCACGTTCATCATGTCTATAACATGGAATACCAACTAGTGACCAAAGAGTCTAGTACTATGTCACAATGTCAACCTTGTTATTCACCTAAGTAATGTACAATATACTTAGTCTCACATTGTCAAGAACTTGCCATATATCATATTTATTGCCGCCAATAGCCAATATACAAAGCATCTTGTATGAACCTTATAGTTCACTATTCATCTAGTACCCCACATGTTATTTAATCATTCATGCATGCATTTCTACATGTACATAAGGTGAAATGCCCTTTTTCCATAGCCATCTATAATGCACTATGCATAATATCTTTCATGAATCCCTACTACATAGGGTATGCAAATCTCATATATATATCACATGCATATTATGCATTCCAAAATTCTATTATGTCACAATTATCATGAAGATGCACCAATTTAAGCTTTTAAGCTAAACCGAAGACATAGGGAGAATTCACCCATTTCGGTGAGGTCAAACCCACCGGAACTCCTTCGAGACCTCGCAGTACTTCGAAGCGAAGTTGCCCCCTCGATTTCTAGCACCCTAAAATCACCAAAATCATGAGGTAAATGGGTGGAAAATACCTTAGATCAAGAAGTACTTGTCCAAAAACCAAATCAAGGTTAGGAAGCTTCAATTCCAACCTAACACAACAATCAACACCCATCAATTCAACCTCAAAAGCTCATAATCAAGGAACCCCAAATGAAACCCTAGTTTCATCCATACTAGGTTTTCTCTCTAATTCCAAGCAAAACTCATACAAAGGGGTTGCAAGAGAGCTACTCACCTCAAAAGAGTTCCAATCCAAGCTAAAAAGGTTGAGTTGGAGATTAATCCTCAAACAAGCTCTCTTCTCCACCTCCAAGCTTCCTCCAAGGTCAAGCTAGCAAGCTTCAAAGCAAAGGAGAAGAGGAAGGAGATCAAACCCAAGAATCCAAGGGTTTGGAAGCAAGAAATCAAGAGAAAGAGAGGAAAGCTCTTACCTCCACTTCTCTCTAAGTCTCAGCACAAAGAACATAAATGAGGGGGGGTGTAGGGTTAAGTTACAGGTTGTAACAATTGCCCTTAAGCCCCTCAAAAATTCAGAAATTGCAAACAATGCGAAATCTGGTTTTACTGCACTGCGTACCGGTATACGAACAGACATACCGGTACTAGGCCATTCCGGTATCAAGGGTCCGATTCCGCAGAACCCGAGAGCTGGCCCAACAGGCCACAACACAGTATTCCGGTATCTCCTAAATCAGTACCGGAATACTTTAAATCCATTCCGGTATCTCGAGCCATACCGGAATACAATGCAAAATCTGCACTTTTTGCAGATTTCGCTCTCCGAAGTCCGTTTTCGTACTTTTTAAGTCCCGAAAACATTCCCAAGCTTCCGCATCACGACCAAAACCTCCTAACTAGTATAAAATACTAATCTCACACTAGAATCTTACAATTTGCTAAAGTTCAGTGTGCTACACGGGGCCAATCCCTTGTCACCTCAACTTTCTTCGGGTCCACGGATACTTCATTCTAGGAAATCACATGACCTAAGAAGGTGACCTCATGGATCCAAAGTCGCATTTCTTTAATTTGGTAAATAACTTGTTCTCCCGAAGAACTTGCAGCACTATTCGAAGATACTCCTCATGTTCTTCATCGCTCTAGGAGTAGACTAGGATGTCATCAATGAACACTACTACGAATTGATCCAATAGAGACTTGAATACACGATTGATGTCACACCTTGAGCCTGTTAAAAAATTACGTACGGTAAAAACGCAGTGGAACAAAATCAAACAAATTTAATTTTTAAAAACTCGAGATCCGATCTCAAAACCACGCAATAGGATCCCTCATGTTGTTCAAGATTAAGGAGAAAAGAAGATCTAATCTTCACCTTTGCGCGGGTAGTTCTTCATCGCAATTTGATGATCGTGGAATTAGGTTCTCTTGAAGCCGCACACGCGTCCAGCCTCTATAGGTATCCACACGAGATTGGTGATCTGATTGATGTCCTCACCGGGGTGCTAGCTCCCTTACAAAGGACATCTTTCTTGCTAGAAGAAAAAGAGAGAAGAGGATAGAGATGACGGCTAGAGTTTTCTAAAATCTCCCGTATATTATCTAGAGGGATATAATCATCTTTTTAATAATATAATAACCATTAAGGATAAGAATAAATCTAGGTTTAAATTTATCCTTTCCTTAATTGGTTAGATCAATCAAATCCTAATTTGATTCGACTTGAATTTTATCCTAATTTGATCATATCAAATTAATAATGCAATATTTGCACATAAGCCCTCTCATAATTTACTAACTGTTAGTAAGTCCTCTCTTGTAATATTTACACTTTAATACCACTAATTTGTAATAATTACAAATTAGTCCAATTATCAACATATTGATAATTAGGTCCTCCGGCGATTCAAAATCGCAATCTAGCTATCCGATCAGTCACAACCTCTTATGTGTGTGACCCCATAGGTTCTATTCTATCTGGTAGTGAGATATATTCTGATCACTATCAATAATATCACTGAAACTCCTTTCAGTGGGTCGGAACAATTCCAACTCGGCCCAATGAGAATTATCGATCATCCAGATAATTCTCATGAGTCTCACAATCCACCAGTGACGCCTAGCAGCATGTAGTGGCATTCCAGTAGAATAGAATACTGAACCTCTTGGTGCAGTTACCGTGTGATACAGTCCTTCTATCATGAGTCCCGAATAGACGGAGGTCATAGAACAACTCGTCAAACCCCATCATCTGTCATATGTCAAATTTATTCGACTCGAGTTTCTAATATCGGAAACCCTTTTCGCTATTTATCCTGCCTTGGCCAAGGTCTTCTAAACTCGATCTCATAAATCACATAGGACTAACGCCCCTATCTACCAAGGGAGATAGATTCCATATAGGTGCACACCCTATTCCTACAACGAACCTACTGCAGCCAACATGCACCGCAAGGACCCGAATGGCTAGGGACCAAGTGTATGTACAGTCAAACTACAGTAACCTCATTGTGAATAGCCGAGGCACCGCAGGTCAAAGGACTAGTCACACTACTACAACATTGAGTAAGTCACTGACGAGTGAGTAGACATCCAAGTGACTTCTCGCGTTGGTCACGCTCGGTACCCTTGTTCTCTAACAACCACCTGCACATTCGTTCTAGTGTCTCCACAGGTGGGCTTCAGTCTTTTGCTGGCTAAGCGGTTTAGTCAATGGGTCTGCCACGTTATCCGCGGAGTCTATTCTCTGTACCTCGATGTACTTCTTGTCGAAATAGTCGCATATAATATGAAATCGCCGCTCTATGTGCTTGGACTTCTGATGAGACCTGGGCTCCTTAGCTAGGACTATGGCACCATTATTGTCGCAATAAAATGGTATGGTATCTGATGGCATCACACATAGTTCCGCGACAAACTTCTTAAACCAGAAGGCTTCCTTTGCAGCTTCAGATACGGCGATATACTCTGCTTTGTAGTACCCCTGTGGCCTAACTGACGAAATGACTGCAGTATCCTAGACTGTTCGACACTTCTGGAGAGGGTCGAGACAAGTCGGAGTCGTTTTGACGCAAAATAGATGCGAAAACGGACTCGGAGCACCGAAATAAGCCAAAATTGAAGTTTTGGGCGTTTGGTACATTAGGGCGCCCGGAAGTTAGGTTTTGGGCGCCCAGTTGTTGAGTGCTTATTCTTTGATTTGCTAAGTCATTTCGGATCCAGTGTTCGGGCGCCCGGAAAGTGAGTCCGAATGTCACCTCGTGAATATCGATCCTCTTGACACGTGTGATGTGGTAGGTGGGTTCCGCCAGACCATGTTAGGGTGCACCGGACCGCGAGGCGGAGAGTCCGAAGTTCTGGACGAGTGCAGGCTGGAAGAACCGGGCGCCCACTTCTTGGGTTTCGGACGCCCGAATGTTGGGATTACAGCTTGGGACAGGTTAGCAGCATCTTTATTCTTGAGGCTCATTGTACCATATCCCTATGTTTATAAAAGTTTGGGGACGACCCCCCTGAGGCTTTTTCTCCCCTTCTTCACAGTGAGCCCTGGATAATTGCAGTTTAACCCCTCAAATCTCCCAATTTCCATCTTTTTCCATTGAAGGCCTTGGATTCCTGCAGAACAGCAGAGTCGACATGTGGCGTTTCTACTCGTGTGCAGTGTTGGAGTGTACAAATCCCACGAAATTTAGTTTGTTGGATTGTGGACTCATAGTGGAAGGCGTGGGATCCTTCCAATCACATTTCGGACAGGTATGTACGCTGCAGTTGCTGTTTTACTGGACCCCTTGTGTTCTTGAACTGAAATTTGGATTTTTCTTTGATCTTATGGATCCAAATCTCTTTGGAGCTGGATTTTCGAAGTGAAGCTTGGTTTTCCCTCATCCCTTGCTGGTTTGGAGGTTCTTTCCACCTGAATTAAGAATTCAAAGGTGAGTACTAGCTCAGATTTTAGGAATTTAGCTTAAGTGCTGAAATTGTGGATCATTGATGGATTTCTTGGATCTTTTGAATCCAGATTTTTGTTAGAAGCTTTGGAGAGGATTTGGGTTGTTCCATCACTGTATTTGGGAGGTTTGTGACCCTTTTCCCTAGGCTAGATTTGTTGGAATTCCAGAATTTATTCTAGAAGTGTTATTTACTTAGTTGCTGGAACTTCTGGATGCAGTTTTGGAGGGTCCAGAAGTTGGGTCCGAATCAGTGCAAAGGCTTTTTGGAGATCGATTCGAACTCCGTTTTGGCTGAAATTTGGTGGGTTTGTTCTTGAGCCCCTGCTGGTGAGTTGGGTAAATTTTCACTGCATTTGGACTTAGGATTTTGATTTTATCGCATGTTGAATCTATGTTGGTCATGCTGCCAGGCTGCAGTTCTGGGCTGATGTTCTGGGCGCCCAGAACTTGAGCAGGAGGATCCGAATCCTATTTTGACTGGTTTGAGCCCGATTTCAGCTGGTTTTGTTTGGAGGCCTTCCACTCGACTCCTAACCTTTGTTGGATAGCATTTGATGTGGGTTAATGTTACCGAAATCGTCGGATTTCCTCCTAAGTTGTAGAGAGTGCAGCATGTTGTTTTGTTATCTGATTTTTCATGTTAGTAGCTCGAATTCATGAATTTGCATGTGGTTATATAAAATCTGAATTTGGAGCATAAATTAATAATTTATAGACATGATTTTACATGCTGAACTGGGATTTGACTTAGGAGAAAACTCGTGAACCTACAACCGTCACATTTCGAACTATTATCAGATTTAGCTCTAGGAGCCGTTTCTGTTCTTGTATCACCGCTGTTAGTGCGAGGTGGATACTTAGTTTGTTGTAGGATGAGTTTACGCTCGTGCTAAGATGCCGAGCTTGTATATACAGCAGGGTTAGACTGTTTTGTATTACCAGGTGCCGTCGGGGTTGACGGTGGACCCAGATTCTTGTTTTAGTATCTGTTTGTGCTGAGGGCACGTGAGCTTGTAGTCTTTTACCCATTCGACCCTTTTTATTTGATTATAGCCTGCCGGAGCCTGATTGTGCTCGACAGAGATACGCTTATTAACTCGGTTGGGTAGCTCCCCCGAGTGCCGCTCCGGAGTGAGGCCTCTCATGCGTTGATGTCGCTGCAGATTAGTTGGATATGATACTTGGACCGGCTACCTTTTGGTAGTGTGCGGTGTGGCTAGGCTGTTGGCTGGACGAGCCTTTTTGGGCGGTTCCGTTAGTTTGGGTCAGAGGTGACTATTCACTTGGTGATGCATACTTGAGGGTTTGACTTGGATAGTGGTAGGGTAGTGGCATTACAGCTGTAGAGTTTATTCCAGCTTACTTTATTATTTCTTTACCTACTAGCTATATTGTTGTCTCGTAGGCTTAGTGGGTGGACCGTTGAGGTCGGTAGCGGTACCCACTGAGGACTACTTCTTTTGATAGTAGTTCTCACACCCATTGTTGCCACCTTTTCTTGCAGAGCCTTCGTCTATTGCGGCTGCTGCTTATGTTCCTGCGGATCGAGGTAAGGGAGTCGCGAGCTAGATCCCTACCATTCCCAGTTTTCCTAGAGGAGGACCCTACTGGAGATAGTTTCTTTTTGAGTTGTGCCATGTACATATAGTGTGGACTGGTTGTTCCTTTTGAGGTGGACTTGTACCTATTTTTGATTTTGGAGGAACTGTTGTATTTTGGATCCTATATGTATAGGTGGCTTTTGTTCTATTAGTATGATCTTACTTCAGCTCTATATCTCTTGTAGTTGCTTGTATGCTTTGTTTACAGGTTAGCTATCGCTTAGTATACATAGAAAATTCTATGTATACGGCGGATCTGTTGGCGAGCCCGGGGAAACGGGTAATCCGGAGCGTGACATGCTTCCATGGTAGAGTCAGCAATAATTGGTTGTTTGGAACTCTTCCAAACCACTGAGCCACCATTGTACAAGAACACGCATCCTGACGTAGACTTTCTATAGTCAACATCAGACATAAAGTCCGAATCAGTATATCCTTATATTTTCAACTCTCCTCCTCCAAAGACCAAGAACATATCCTTAGTTCTTCTCAAGTACTTAAGTATGTTCTTCACAGCAGTCCAGTGCTCCTCACCTGGATTAGACTGATATCTGCTTGTGACACTAACAGCAAGCGCAATATTAGGTCGTGTACATAGCATGACGTACATAAGACTCCCTATAGCTGAGGCATAAGGAATCCTATTCATACGTTGAATCTCTTCAAATGTATTGGGGCACATATTCTTGGAGAGATAAATTTCATGCCTAAGGGGTAAAAGTCCCCTTTTTGAGTTTTCCATGCCAAACCTTTTTAGCACCTCCTCTATGTACATTTTCTGTGAAAGGCCTAGCATCCTCTTAGATCTATCTCTATAGATCTTAATCTACAAAATATAGGATGCTTCCCCTAGATCTTTCATGGAGAATTCTTTAGACAACCACGCCTTAACCGAAGTCAGCATTGGAATATCATTTCCAATTAGGAGAATGTCGTCCACGTATAATACGAGGAATGTGACAGCACTCCCACTGACCTTCTTATAAACACATGATTCCTCCTTATTCTTAACGAAATCAAACAATTTGATCACGTCATTAAAACGACTATTCCAACTCCGAGATGCTTGCTTAAGTCCATATATGGACCGTTGCAGCTTGCATACTTTGTGACGTTCGTCATCGAAAGTGAAACCCAGAGGCTGCTCCATATAGATATCTTCCTCAAGATATTCATTTAAGAAGGCAGTTTTCACATCCATTTGCCAGATCTCATAATCATGGTATGCTGCAAGGGCAAGCAGTGTTCGAATGGATTTAAGTATTGCCACAGGCGAAAAAGTCTCTTGATAGTCAATGCCTTCGCGTTGACTATAGCCTTTCGCCACCAACCTTGCTTTATAGGTCTCTACCTTTCCATTTGAACCTATCTTTCTTTTGTAGATCCATTTACACCCAATAGGTACTATACCTTCTGGTGTATCTACCAAAATCTAGACCTGGTTGGAATACATTGAGTCAATTTCTGACTTCATGGCTTCCAACCATTTCTCAGAATCAATGTCAGATATCGCCTCGTTGTACGTTTTGGGATCATCTCCATGTTCCCTATCTCCCATGAGGAACATTTCCTCTACATCCTCTGTAAGGATACCTAAGTATCTTTTGGGAGCATGAGAGATTCTACTCGACCTACGAGGTGGATGAGGTACTACATGTACCGGCTCAGCTTGAATAGGTTGTATAGGTTCGACGACTCGTTGCTCTTCAGAGACTCTCTCTTCAAGCTCAATTTTTCTCCCACTAGCTGTTTCTTGAATAAACTATTTTTCCAAGAAAGTAGCATGTCGACTCACAACTACATTGTGATCCTCTGAGATATAAAAATAGTAACCTAAAGATTCTTTAGGATATCCAATAAAACGAGTCCTCTCAGACCTAGCCTCTAACTTGTCTGCCTGCAGTCGCTTGACATGGGGCGGACATCCCCAAATCTTGATATGACCAAGATTTTGCTTCTTACCATGCCACATCTCATACGGTGTGGTAGGAACGGATTTAGAGGGTACCCTATTTAACAAGTAAGCTGCGGTAAGCAAAGCATGTCCCCAAAGAAATAATGGAAGATCAGTGAAGCTCATCATGGATCAAACCATATCCAATAAGGTTTGGTTTCTTCGTTCTGACACCCCATTGAGTTGAGGTGTTCCCGGAGGAGTCCATTATGAGACTATGCTGTTTTCTTTGAGATAGTTTAGGAACTCTCCACTAAGATATTCTCCTCCTCGATCTGATCGAAGAACTTTGATGGATTTTTCGATTCGCTTTTCTACTTCATATCTGAATTCTTTGAACTTTTTAAAAGTCTCAGATTTGTGTCTCATAAAATACACACACCCATACCGTGAATAACTATCGGTAAAGGTTATGAAGTAGAGATAACCACACCTAACATGCACATCAAATGGGTTACACACATCAGTGTGTATCAGGGCAAGTATCTCAGTGGCCCTTTCTCCTTGTCCTACAAAGGGTAATTTGATCAGTTTTTCTTGAAGACAAGATTCACAAACTAGATAAGACTCAGAAGTTAATGAGCCAAGAAGCCCATCTTTATCCAATTTGTTAATCCTTTCTTCTTTAATATGACCAAACCTGAAGTGCCACATATACTTTAGGTTCATCTCATCTCTAGGTCTCTTAGACCCAACGGCACTCACTACCTGCTCAGAAATATTTTCAGATATATTCATATGTAAATGATAAAGACTGTCAATCATAAAACCACGGTCAACAATTTTATTTCTAAAATAAATTATGTAATAGTCTTTATCAAAATTAAAGATATTACCGTCCCGTGCTAAACAAGAAATCAAATTTCTGCTAGCAGTACGTACATAATAACAGTCTTTAACTCATAAAACATGTCCTAACGGTAGTCGCAAAGGATAGGTGTCAGTAGCCACAGCAGCAACTCTTGCTCCGTTGCCAACCCGTAGGGTCACTTCACCTTCTCTAAGCCCTCTACTTTCTCTCAGACTCTGCATTGAAGTACACAAATAAGAACTAGAACCAGAGTCTATAACCCAACTGGAAGTAGAGGAAACCGTAAGATTAGTTTCTATTACGAGCAGGTCTAACATACCTTCCGAAGGTGTGTCTTTCTTCTTATTCTTTAGGCTCTCTAGGTAGACTGGACAGTTCCTCTTCCAATGGCCGTCAACATTGCAGTAGAAACATTTTCCTTCGTCAACGGCCTTCTTCTTAGGAGTGTCCCTCTTGGGCTTGTTCTCCGTCTTTTGTTTCTTCGTTTGTTTCTTCTTCCAATTAGACGTTCTTTTTGGAAAAGCAAGCCCGCTCCACAGTGAGAACTGAGCCCTTTGAACTTTTCAAAGTCCCCTCCGTTGTTACCAACATGTTCAATAATTCTACGTTGGTGCAGTCAATTTTATTCATATGGTAGTTTACAATAAACTATCCATATGATATAGGAAGGGATTGCAGGATCAGATCAACTTGCAATTCCTTATTCATTTTCACGCCGAGCTTCTCAAGCTCTTCGAGATCTTTTGATCATTGTCAAAAATGATCATGAACAGACTGCCCTTTAGTCAGCTATTGGACGGTTTGGTAACGTGAGGATTTCCTGGTCGAGAACATCACTGAGCTTTTTGAAACTCAAAACTATTTTTAAGTTCCTTAGCCAGTCTTTATAATTAGTTCTGGTTAAGCAGTTTCTTTCGAGAATACGAGAGAGAGGATTGGAAGCGGACATTTTGTTCTGCAGAGAGTAAAGATTCAAATTAGATATTTGTATGTATTTTTGAAAATTTTGTTTTAGGAATTTTAAAAAAAAATTTAGCCTCCCACTATTTTCTCGAGTCTCTTACACTCCTCGGGTAGAGAAAACGGAAACCCAACGTGACAAATGTTTCAAGTGGGTACTGCGGTCCCACCAGTTTAACGTACCACCTCACCTGACAGATATTGGCGACACGCAAACCGATGAGTGGACAACTCTTGTTCAATGCTTCTCAAGCAAATTGCAGTGATCGGTCTTTAAGTCCTGTAGGCCTCACCTGACAGATATTGGCCTCATTCCTTAGTTAAGTCAGACCCACCGTCCAAACGCGTAAGCAAAGCCGTCATTGGGTCCCTCACCTGACAGATATTGGGCCCAACCCCATCTTTACTCCGCAGCATCTCATGCTAATAGAGTGGTTGCGCCTTTCCGATGCAATTGACCACTGTAACCAGCCTTGCCAATCAACACCAGAAAAACGCCCGCACTTCTACAACGGCGGAAGACCGCTCGACTTAATATTGTGAGGAGATTAAAATTTAGGTCTCATATTTTATTTTCTTTATTTACATCTAATGCAAATAAAAATAATTCGCGCATAAAATTATAATGTAACTGGTGATGATCATGGATCTAAAAAGTGGATTCGGGCTCGAGCCACTGAGCTGAAATCAGGTCTTGGGGTCATAAAATACAAGCACATACATGTCATTGGTTTGATCGTCTTCAACTACTTGATCCGATCCGGAGCTACAACTTGATCCGATCCCTATCAACATCTTGATCCGATCGCCATTAAGTGCTCATCTCGATCTAGTCTTTGCGTGCTTCTCGGCTTGCAACCGATCAACCAATGACGTGCAACCATACAATATACAACCCAACAATAATGATAAAATAAAATTAATTACATTTGATAATTTTTCTCTCTAATCTATTGAGATACGCATGTCTGCAAATAAATCGGCTTGTGCACGCAGGCACCCAAAATAGCCATCTCTAATATAGAGTCCTTAATTTAAACAAATTTAAAATTAAAGGATTCTGCATACACATCATACATAACATGTCGAAATAAAAAAAAATAGGTCGCTATCTATCATCATCACCGATATGTATCTCATATATCACATACATAACAATTAATTTTGGGTATTCTAATTAACCGTTAACCAATGATTCGAAAAATAACAGTGATCAAATCACCAAGACCAATCAATCTTATCGATTGTTTATAAATTTGATCAAAAATTTAATCCGCAAAATAACAACTTGATCTCATCTTGAATTCACATCTCATGTAGAAACTAAATTTGATCACATCAAATTAGCCCCCTTTTTTTAATTGTATTTTAAAATTGATCTCATCAAAATTAAACATGTAAAAATTAAAAATCTAAAAAAAAAACTGTACGGACTGCTACAGTGCAATCCGTGCGGACTGCTACAGTAGTAACCGTCGGACTGCTACAGTAGCATCGGTACGGACTGTCTCCACACTGTTGACTCGAGACTTATCTACCCAAAAAGGGAAGCGACCTGTGCACCAATCTCATCGGATCAATCACCGTCCCCGTGATGATCCATTGATCGGGAGCATTTAGGAATTAACCACCAATGACACATGTCTCAAATTCTCAACTCTTGAGAATACATGTCATCATCTTATTAATTCCTTGGATGATTCATGGGCACATACACATCATGAATGAAAATAAGAACCCATATTTATTCATAATATTTAAAGTCAAATACAAATTTATGTCCTAAAAAGAATACATGTGTCGGCCTGGTTGGCTTCTAGGGCATACATCTAACACAACCAATGTTCCATTGGCACTATATTTTCTACATTCATATGTTGAGTTCTCTAATGACCCTAGAGAAGCCAAACAACTATTTAGTCCATAACATAGGTATACCAACAATCATGCATGCATTCATCCATTCATGAGCCATGATATAACTATATGAAAGAGTCATGCATGAAATCATTTAACTATGAGCCATCACGTAGGTATGCAAAATAGTCAAGCATGCATTCATTTATTCATGACAGGTGGTAACCATAAACTCACATACATCACATGCATGTACTTTCTCTTATACAAAATAACCAATTTAACGAGTCCAACTAGCAAATGCTTCTAATATGCACCTAGTATTTAGATTAACATGCAACCATGAGTAACATAATTTAGTTATTTCACCCTAAATATGGAAGTAACCTAATCACTTTGGTGCAACACAACCCACCTCAAAAACTCCTAATTGCTTGTAGTCACTTGCAATTAGGCCCATTTTTCTTGTGCTACTAGCTTAACCCCAAGCTTCTTGTCCTAACACAAGAAAAATGGTTCGTTACCATTTTCGAACCCTTAAACTATTTTATTTCATGAAATCAAGTTGTCCTACATGATTTTCTACCATCCAATTAGGGTTTTAAAGAGTCAAATAAATTTTAGACTCATCCAAAATAAAAGCCCTCTTTTAAACTAGAGTTTTTCAAAACAATGGCAAAACCCCCAAATCTCATGGCAAATCTCCACCATTTATAGTCTAGATTTGCCTAGGGTTTGCTAAAATCTCAAAACAAAGGATCAAACCCAAAACCTTAACTCAGAACACCAAGAACTCACCTCTAGCCTAAGCACCCCATGCTTCTTCTTGCTCCAAGAAGCTTAGTTGTCACTTCCAAAGCCTTCTCGAAGATCAATCCCTCACTTCTCCAAGGATTGGAGGCGTTTCTAAAGAGAGCAGGGGGAAAAAAAGTGAGAGAGAGCATGTGGTTCTTGCGTAGGAGTGTGGGGAGAAAGGGGCTGAAGTTTTCCTTTAATAGGCTCAGCCAAAATTACCGAAATACCCTTAAACTGGGCATTCTGCGAGCGGAGGGTTTGGATCCTGAAGCAAGGTCAGAAACCTGTAACTAGTTTTAGAATTTTCACAGGGGTCCAGATCCTACATCAAGGTCCGGACTTTGATACTCTGGCCCGTTTCAAGATCCGGATCCCAAGAGTCCAGCAGCTCAAAAATAAATTTTTTTTTATTTTTGCTTCTTGGAGTTCTAATTCACTTCTAATCATTCTGAAACCCTCAGAATTTATTTTCAAGCAAGTTTAAATCATCTATCAACTGTACCTCGCCCAATTTGGCCAAAGTTTAGTATAGCATATCGAAACTTGGTACACTACATCATTTGGCCAAAGTACAGTATAACATACCGAAACTTGGTACACTAAAGTTGATTAAATCCATGAACGTTGCCAGAGCATTAGTGAGCCCAAACGGCATAATCATGAATTCCTAGTGTCCATATCACGTCCTAAATGCGGTCTTATGCACATCCTCTGGCTTGATCTTCTATTGGTGATAGCTGGATTGCAAGTTAATCTTCAAATACACCCGAGACCCTTGTAATTGATTGAACAAGTCATAAATATAGGATAACGGGTACTTATTCTTTATGATTACCTTATTTAGCTCATGGTAGTCCACACACAATCGTAGTGAACCATCCTTTTTCTTGGCAAATAGCACCGGGGCTCCCCAAGGTGACACACTTGTTTTGATGAAGCCTCCAATAAGTCTTACAACTAAGCTTTCAAATCTTTCAACTCAGCCGGTGCCATTCTAAAACAAATTGTTGCGGTCCCGGAAAGTAGATTTATAACATATTCAATCTCCCGATCCGGTGGCATTCCGGGCAACTCTACCGAAAACATATCTGGGAACTCTCGGACTATTCGGATGTCCTCGAGCGCCGGAACCTCCTTTTGGTCATCCACTATCATCGCTAAGTAGGCAATACAACCACTATTAATCAGTTTTTTCACCTGCAATGTGGATACCGTAGTTACAAAGAGTGAGCTTTTACATCCTCGATACACAAGCTCCTCATGACCCGGTTCCTTAAAAGTCACAACTCGGCTCTCACAATAAATTGTAGCATAGTATATGGAGAGCCAATTGTCACGCCCCGGGCTAGTTCAAGATGCGGAAAAACGTGCTAAATTTTTTTTTTGAAAAGCCTAGCCCGCGCCACGTACAGACCCGCCACAAATACAGGATCCACTGTACACACGGACAGAGCCTCCCCTGTATTTGCACGGCGTCCAACAACAAATAACAGGATCACAACCACCATTCATTCATCCCAACAGCACATCAACACAACGAGAGATTCATACAGCTAGCAGTCCTTAACCTGTATGAATCTAAGCAAATCCTTAAGCGAAGGATGATGCAATGCACAAGCAACAATCATTCTAGAAAGCTGCTCCTTACCCAGAAGCTTTAGTTTGAAACCCTAATCTCAATCATTGAAAAAGCCTTTGAAAACTGTTCTCCACCCGAGAACTCTCTTTTTGAAATCACGAAACCGAGCAATCAGAAATCCATTTGAAAACCGTTTCCCACACGGAAACCTTGTTTTACGACGCTACCACGAGGGGTAGAAAACCGAAATGCTAGATAACGAAACGATTGAAAAACAAGGATACAATCAACTAGTCCAAGCATGCAGACATCACACAAGCATATAGAATGAATCCACAACATAAGCATGCTAGAATTTACAACGGGGTAACTGAACCACATATTACTTCTATCGAATAGAGGTAGGGGAATAACCAAATCTGGGGATGTAGCCTCACGAGTCGGAACCTCTAGAGCTACTATCTAGGCGTGCCTCGCAGCGTCCCGACACTCACCACCCTGCTCACCTGAAACCTGTAATGGGGGTGGGGGGTGAGAACATGCACGCATGTCTCCCCTCCCAGTGGGTACCGCAAGCCGACGAAGGCGAGGTGTACACACCGGCACGAGGGTCAACGAAAGATAGATATGGTATACAGTAGCACAAGTAAGTATGAGGCTAACATACAACTGAAATAACTATGCTACTGTAAACAACTAGTATGCATCAAAGGGAAAACCATAAAGTAAACCCAATCTAAAACCACCGGGACGTATCCCATGCACTGTCACCTGCTCATCTATAGGCACATAAACCTTCTGGACGCACTGCATCAAGGCTCACGGGTCGGCACAAACTCAACGACCCTTTTCCGGAAAAGAACACCTCCAAACGGTGGATCAGACCGCGGTGTACGTGAAGTGCTAGAAGAGCTGTGACGATCGATGCAAATGCTCAATCCACAGAACGGCAACAAGCCGAGAAGCAACCAATAAACCACAACTCGGATCGCTCGGAACAACAGGCGATCACCTCCGACAAACTGGGTCGTCTCAAGAAACATGCAAGCCACTACTAGGATCGCTCAGAAGGACAAGCGATCACCTCCGACCGACTGGGTCGTCTCAAGGAACATACAAGACACATTGGGGTCGCTTGGAATGATAAGCGATCCCCACCGACCGACTGGGTCGTCTCAAAGAACATGCAAGACACACTGGGATCGCTTGGAATGATAAGCGATCCCCACCGACCGACTGGGTCGTCTCAAAGAACATGCAAGCCACACTACTCTACTATCCAAGCACGCATAAAAGTAGAGTCTACGGGAGTCAAGTGAACTACTAACTGAAATACGAAAGAAGGGATAGAAAGGTATCACCGTAGTCCACTGAACCGACTCCGGATCGAAGTACCCACCTGTAGGTAGGATCAAGTCTAACACCGACGGCTCTCGGGAACCGCGACAGGACCTACGAAAGACTCACAGGGTCAAGGTCCACCAAGTCGACGCTAAACACTAATCTCTCGCATCCCGAAACCGACGGATCGCTCGGGAAACCCACCGGGACGATCCCGAAACCACACAAAGCCCCAGAGGGGTACCAAACAGCCAACAAGGCCCCTCGCTGTCCCCGAACACAACAAACCAAGTGACGGGACAGCGAGCACAAGCACGGGGTGCCACGAACATCAAACGCACCCGTAAAGGCTTCCCGGGTTCCCGAAAAGTGCCGATTTGGCACCGGAACCCCACATCACTCATCCGCTGTCCTCGGAACTTCGGGACAGCGATGAGGAACAGCCAACGAGGCCACACGATGAAGCCAAGTCGCTCGCGAAAACAGCGAGTGAGTCGCACAACTAGAAACGTGCGTTTTGCCGATTATTTCATCGAAAAACGCGTCGGAAACAAGTCCGAAACCACACGAAGGGCGAGGGGGTAGGACAAACAGTCCACAGGGTCTCCAAGACCTTACCCTTGCTGCCCACAGCGTCGCTACGCTGTCACAAACGCCTAAGTCCCCAAACATGCAACATACACAAACATACAATCACTAAATTAGGCCGTTCGAGCAATCCGTTCGTCCGCTCGAACTTCCGCAAGTACCAGCGGATAGGTATCGTCGTCACGGAGACCGTGCTCACTGTCCCGCTGCGACAGGACCAGTCGCAAGCCGGGAAAACCCATAAAAAAAGTGGGCGCGCGCACAAAAGCAAGCTTAACTAGGGCCGCGTGAGCAAGCCGTACATCCGCACGACCTTCCGCAAGCACCAGCGGATCGGCAACGACGTGACGGAGGCTATGCTCACAGCCCCACTGCGACAGGACCAGTCGCAGTCCGGGAAAGTGCATAAAAACAGCGAGCAAAAGGCAAAAATAGCCCGACAAAGGCCGCACGACGCAACGGCTCAACCAAAACCAGAACTAGGGTGAGCACGGTGTTCAGCACATCGCTGCGATCGCCGGGCTCACCCTCCCGAGCTTCGGGGGTCCGCAGGGAGCTCAAACATCCCAACAAAACAAAAACACCACAATGCAAGGCCCCGGCCGGAGCAACCAGCTCCGGCCGGCTGCCGGCCGGCAGGCAGGGCCAGCGGCGGCCAGCATCGGCAGCGGAGGTGCCAAGGAGAAGGAGGCTCACCTCAGCCGGCGGCGGGAAGCGGCGGCGGCGGCGCGGGGAAGAGGATAGCTCTCGGGTTGGCTGCCAGGGGCTAGGGCACGGCGGCGCCGGCAACGAACGGCAACGGCGGCCGGCGGCGATGCGAGCACCGGCTCGAGGGGGTCGCCGGACATCGCCCTGTCGGTGACCGCGACAAAAACAGAGGCGGGTGGCGGCGGCGGAGCAGGGAGACAGAGGTTGCCCTAGCCGAGCCCGCGGCGGCTCCGGCGGCTCTCCGGCGGCACGGCGATGGATGGCCGGGGAGGCAGGAGGCGGCGCCGGAGGTCGCGGGGGAGGTGACGCTCACCTTCCCAGGGTGCGGGAGGCGGCGGCGGCAGGGGCTCACCACCCTCGGCCAGCTGCTGCTCCAGCAGCTGGCCGCAGCAGCTCAGGCTGTTTCCGGCGGCCCTCCGGCGGCACGGCGGCGGTCCCCCGCGTCACAGAAACCTCAGGGGAAGCTCGGCGTGGGTTCCCCCTGGGTGCTCACCTCAGAGAAGAAGAAGGAGAAGAAGAAGAAGAAGAAAAAGAGAAAATGGGGAGAGAGGGGGGTGGCCGGAGCTGCTCCGGCCAGGCAGTGGCCGGCGGCGGCCGGCGCTGCACAGGGAGGAGGCCGAGGGGCAGGGGGAGCTCGGGCTCCATTCTGGGAGCAAGGGAGAGAAGGAGTGAGAGAGGGAGAGAGTGAGAGAGAGAGTGAGGGAGGGGAGAGGTGGAGTGTGAGAGGGA
Organism: Puya raimondii; assembly: GCA_016920855.1. Classification (NCBI taxonomy): domain Eukaryota; kingdom Viridiplantae; phylum Streptophyta; class Magnoliopsida; order Poales; family Bromeliaceae; genus Puya; species Puya raimondii. Next base: position 13,488,908 of record JABWPP010000047.1, on the reverse strand, counting down.
CAAAGAGAGGGGGTAGGTAAGGTTCCATAAATGCACTCACCTACCCTCTCAGCCAAAGTCCCCCCCCTCCCACAGCTGGAAAAAACCCAATTCACCCCTCCAAAATCGAAAACGCGCGAAACGGTGCGAAAAACGGGGTCCAAAACGCGAAACGATAAACGTGACATACGACCTCTCGGCGATCAAGATGGAATAACTTTTTATCCGCTCGCCGCACGTCGACGCGGATCGCGCCATCGCGCTCAGCACTGCCGAGACATCGAACTCACCATTTGGATCGCCAAAATCGAACTCCGGATCGCGCCGTTAAGCCTTTCACTCTCCGCGACGAAAATCCGAAAACTTAAAAACTCCACCAAAACTCACTTATATACCTATATATACATATATATCTGTATTATATACGTATACCGAGTAAAAACACAGTAATGGGGGAGAGGAACACTGAGAATTCCAAATTCCCAAAAATTCGGATTCTCACATCACTCCCACCTAACAAGAAGTTTCGTCCCCGAAACTTACCCACACACCATCCGCGAACAACAGCGGATACCTCTCACACGAAGCAGACTCCAGCACCCAAGAAGTCTTGCACTCCAAGTGACTCGTCTACGCAGTCACACAAACAGGAAGCTCCGATTCCTCAACTGTTTCACATTGCGAGCCAAAAACCTCACAGGCACCTCACCGCAGCTGAGATCCTCCCTCAGCTGAACTGTTGTCGGGCCGATCACACGGCGCTCACCCACGTCAACCAAACAGAACAGTGATCGACAACGACTTCCACACGAAGCCTCGCACGGTGCCAATCCAACGCTCGCCAGGAAGCTGTCGCAGAAGGCAAACTCCACCAGGGGAAGATATCTGAACCGACCCTCACCAAAAGCCAAAAACGCATGCCCGGAGCATAACTTCGAGAGTCTTGAAGACTCGCTCCGACTGCCCAACACTCAGAGGGTTGAACTGAGCTAAAGTCGAGCCTCGTCCCCAGTGCCTATAGCAAGCTCCTCCAGAACTGGGAAACGAAGCGAGAACTCCAGTCCAAAGCGATCGACACTGGCTCTCCAGACAGCCCGACGAACTCATCCAAGTGGAGCTGCGCCAGTCGATTCCAAGACTAAAAACGAATGTACTGGTAGGAAGTGAGCTGTTTTCGTCAAACATTCCACAAAAACCCAGATCGCAACATGACCTCGCTGAGAACGAGGCAACCCGGTGACGAAAACCAAGGTGATCTGCTCCCACTTCCCTACAGGTACAGGCAAAGGTCAAAGCTTCTCTGCTGACAAACCCGGCACAGTGCCACATGCTGCGTTACAACCAGAAACCAGCCACAAGTCGCGGTACATCTTCGTCTCTCCAGGATGAACGGTGTACGGCGACTGGTGTGCCTCAGCCAAAACTCTCACCTCAAATCCTGAACACTGGGCACACAACTCCATCCTCGAAGGAAGACCAACAGCATGTAGCACGAAGTCACCTTCTCTGACCTGCTCGCACTCTCTGCCAGTGCGGATCCATCGGCTGCCCACCGAAAATCTGATCCGCCAAGGTGGGTTGCACCTCCAACAACAACAACTGTGCGGTAGCTCCACAAGGTAAGGTCTCCAAAGCTTGAGAGCGAACACCACTGCTGCTAACTCGAGATCGAGCGCCAGATAGATCTTCTCATAGTCCATCAACTAGCGCGGAGCATAGGCGATAACCTTCTCATGCTGAATGAGCACGCACCCCAATCCCATCCAAGATGCATCGCACAAGGCCACGACAACCTCACCAGGCTGTGTCGATGCTAAGATAGGGGCACGGGTCAAACAGTCCATCGGCTCTTAGGCGCTCAACAGACAGGCGGGAGTCTAGAGAAACAACGCGCCTTACCTCGACAGCTACTCAAAGGGGCGGCGATCTTGAGGAGAACCCTCAACAAATCGCCGGCATCAACGCCCAAGCCGAGGAAGTTCCTAAACTCGGTCTGTCACAGAAGTCGGAACAGGTCAAACCATTACAGAGTCCTCCTTCCTTGGCTCTTCCACACAACCAACCCACGTCACGATGTGAACCAAGAAGGAAACTCTACGAAGAGATCAGTATGTCGTCAAAGGGAACCACGACAAATTGATCCAAGAACTGCCGAAACCCAGTTCAACAAGTCCAAAAAGCTGCCGGGACGAACGCTTAACCGAACGGCAAAACCGACCAACTGAAACCTTGAGAGTCCATCACTCAGGTGTACAGGGCTGCCAATCGCAACAAGCGATACAACACCAACGATGCCGAACGTCAGATCAAAGAGATCGGACACGCGCTCCAAAGCAAGACTACACGAAAGACGCGGCGAAAACCCAGCACGCGAACACAGCTCGGAGCCAACCACCAGGCTCCCGTCATCCCGAGACCGAGCTAAAAGGGCACCCTGACTCAACCGGAGTCAAACCAACGGCAGTGATGGTCAATCAACTGCGCAAAACCACGCCAGGATTAGCTCAAGGTTCACAACAGGAACAGGGATGACCAACACACAGCTTTCCGCAAGACGGCCACGAGCGAGAAAAGTCTTGCAAGGGAAAGCACCGACCCAATCCAGAAAGTCCCCAAAAGGGATAGGGTATTTCGTTCTAACTTTCGACACTACGTTGTCTGCAGCCAACGTACTTATCAAAAGAAAACGAAATATCCCAAGGTCAAGGCCAACAACCAGTCGGCAACACCACGAAGGTACCGGGTCAACCACTCAATAGCTGGACCAAGGTCACAGACGAGTCACCGAATTAACGGGAACAGCAAACCGACCCACAAAACAAAGTCTGCCCTGAGCCAACTCCCTAGGAGTCATCGGCTTCCAACAACGAACCGACAGCTACAGGTGACAAGGGTCGTCAACCACACGAATCAAACCGGAGGCAGAACAAAACCAGCGTCGATTAACCCAACGTCGACGCGGTGAGATTTCCAACAAGAACCTGGAAGATCTCGCGGCAACACGGAAACCTACAAATACCACCCGGAATCCCATAAGACACCAATTTAGGCGTTAGGATAGCCGCAAGCCACGTAGGCACCAACAAACACCCGACACTCAACAGTGTCCACTCAGTCTAGTACACGTCAGTTCGACGCCAGAACTAGCCAATGGTCAAAAAACCAACACTGACGATGCCACCAGCAAGACGTCAGAGGGGTAGGCTCCACAGCCCTACCCAACAAAACAGAGGGGATAACACCCAAAATGCGGTCGAAACAGCTCAAAGCACCGTCTCCGTAGAGACGCTCGCAGAGGCCCTCGTGCTCAACACGAAAAGTGGGGACAGGGCGAGAACAGCCCCACAACAACACAGATCCACCAAGTGACGTTTCCCAAGCCCACGAGGGCCACCACTCACCAACGAGTGGTTACACAAAGGGAAAAACACCCGGCCACTTGGGATCTGTCTGGTACCCCACCACCATTACCAGAAACAGCACGAGCCTGCGAACTAGGGCAGATCAAACACAGGAATTCCGTCCAACACGCTTGAGTGTGACCACCACCCCCAAACAAGGGGTCGGCGTCCACGCGCGAAACAGCCGACAAGGTCGCTGTCATCGTCACGATCGTCGCACATCGGGGTGGGTGCCACAGGAGGGTCTGCAGTCATCGGGGTACACGGCGGAGTAGGAGGGGCTGGAGCGGCAGCTGCCGTGGCCTGTTGCAAAACCACCGGAACAAGCCGGAACATGCCGGAGAGGGTCGCCAGCTGACCACTCGCCTCGGCCCCAAGCACACAGAGCACGATCTCCACCAGACTGTCCGCCTCCTGCCAGCTCCTCACTCGAACCGGCCACAACGGCCCGAAAAAGAAAACCAGCAGACAGCTCCACAGGCGCACGCCCACCACCACGACCCGGACGAGGAGGTCTACCAAGACCACAAGCCAACTGCAAAAAGCAGAAACCAGCGCAAGAGAAAAGGGGTCGGCAACTCCCACAAAACACAAGCCGAAAACAAACCCCTCGAGCTCGCGCGCCTATACATCCTAGGTCTTCCTATGGGTCAGCCTAACCAGTGGTTCAGTTACAAGTTGATGAATGAAGGAGTGTTTGTTTCCTTTACGCTCTGATACCATCTTAATCTGTCACGCCCCGGGCTAGTTCAAGATGCGGAAAAACGTGCTAAATTTTTTTTTTGAAAAGCCTAGCCCGCGCCACGTACAGACCCGCCACAAATACAGGATCCACTGTACACACGGACAGAGCCTCCCCTGTATTTGCACGGCGTCCAACAACAAATAACAGGATCACAACCACCATTCATTCATCCCAACAGCACATCAACACAACGAGAGATTCATACAGCTAGCAGTCCTTAACCTGTATGAATCTAAGCAAATCCTTAAGCGAAGGATGATGCAATGCACAAGCAACAATCATTCTAGAAAGCTGCTCCTACCCAGAAGCTTTAGTTTGAAACCCTAATCTCAATCATTGAAAAAGCCTTTGAAAACTGTTCTCCACCCGAGAACTCTCTTTTTGAAATCACGAAAACCGAGCAATCAGAAATCCATTTGAAAACCGTTTCCCACACGGAAACCTTGTTTTACGACGCTACCACGAGGGGTAGAAAACCGAAATGCTAGATAACGAAACGATTGAAAAACAAGGATACAATCAACTAGTCCAAGCATGCAGACATCACACAAGCATATAGAATGAATCCACAACATAAGCATGCTAGAATTTACAACGGGGTAACTGAACCACATATTACTTCTATCGAATAGAGGTAGGGGAATAACCAAATCTGGGGATGTAGCCTCACGAGTCGGAACCTCTAGAGCTACTATCTAGGCGTGCCTCGCAGCGTCCCGACACTCACCACCCTGCTCACCTGAAACCTGTAATGGGGGTGGGGGGTGAGAACATGCACGCATGTCTCCCCTCCCCCGTGGGTACCGCAAGCCGACGAAGGCGAGGTGTACACACCGGCACGAGGGTCAACGAAAGATAGATATGGTATACAGTAGCACAAGTAAGTATGAGGCTAACATACAACTGAAATAACTATGCTACTGTAAACAACTAGTATGCATCAAAGGGAAAACCACAAAGTAAACCCAATCTAAAACCACCGGGACGTATCCCATGCACTGTCACCTGCTCATCTATAGGCACATAAACCTTCTGGACGCACTGCATCAAGGCTCACGGGTCGGCACAAACTCAACGACCCTTTTCCGGAAAAGAACACCTCCAAACGGTGGATCAGACCGCGGTGTACGTGAAGTGCTAGAAGAGCTGTGACGATCGATGCAAATGCTCAATCCACAGAACGGCAACAAGCCGAGAAGCAACCAATAAACCACAACTCGGATCGCTCGGAACAACAGGCGATCACCTCCGACAAACTGGGTCGTCTCAAGAAACATGCAAGCCACTACTAGGATCGCTCAGAAGGACAAGCGATCACCTCCGACCGACTGGGTCGTCTCAAGGAACATACAAGACACATTGGGGTCGCTTGGAATGATAAGCGATCCCCACCGACCGACTGGGTCGTCTCAAAGAACATGCAAGACACACTGGGATCGCTTGGAATGATAAGCGATCCCCACCGACCGACTGGGTCGTCTCAAAGAACATGCAAGCCACACTACTCTACTATCCAAGCACGCATAAAAGTAGAGTCTACGGGAGTCAAGTGAACTACTAACTGAAATACGAAAGAAGGGATAGAAAGGTATCACCGTAGTCCACTGAACCGACTCCGGATCGAAGTACCCACCTGTAGGTAGGATCAAGTCTAACACCGACGGCTCTTGGGAACCGCGACAGGACCTACGAAAGACTCACAGGGTCAAGGTCCACCAAGTCGACGCTAAACACTAATCTCTCGCATCCCGAAACCGACGGATCGCCCGGGAAACCCACCGGGACGATCCCGAAACCACACAAAGCCCCAGAGGGGTACCAAACAGCCAACAAGGCCCCTCGCTGTCCCCGAACACAACAAACCAAGTGACGGGACAGCGAGCACAAGCACGGGGTGCCACGAACATCAAACGCACCCGTAAAGGCTTCCCGGGTTCCCGAAAAGTGCCGATTTGGCACCGGAACCCCACATCACTCATCCGCTGTCCTCGGAACTTCGGGACAGCGATGAGGAACAGCCAACGAGGCCACACGATGAAGCCAAGTCGCTCGCGAAAACAGCGAGTGAGTCGCACAACTAGAAACGTGCGTTTTGCCGATTATTTCATCGAAAAACGCGTCGGAAACAAGTCCGAAACCACACGAAGGGCGAGGGGGTAGGACAAACAGTCCACAGGGTCTCCAAGACCTTACCCTTGCTGCCCACAGCGTCGCTACACTGTCACAAACGCCTAAGTCCCCAAACATGCAACATACACAAACATACAATCACTAAATTAGGCCGTTCGAGCAATCCGTTCGTCCGCTCGAACTTCCGCAAGTACCAGCGGATAGGTATCGTCGTCACGGAGACCGTGCTCACTGTCCCGCTGCGACAGGACCAGTCGCAAGCCGGGAAAACCCATAAAAACAGTGGGCGCGCGCACAAAAGCAAGCTTAACTAGGGCCGCGTGAGCAAGCCGTACATCCGCACGACCTTCCGCAAGCACCAGCGGATCGGCAACGACGTGACGGAGGCTATGCTCACAGCCCCACTGCGACAGGACCAGTCGCAGTCCGGGAAAGTGCATAAAAACAGCGAGCAAAAGGCAAAAATAGCCCGACAAAGGCCGCACGACGCAACGGCTCAACCAAAACCAGAACTAGGGTGAGCACGGTGTTCAGCACATCGCTGCGATCGCCGGGCTCACCCTCCCGAGCTTCGGGGGTCCGCAGGGAGCTCAAACATCCCAACAAAACAAAAACACCACAATGCAAGGCCCCGGCCGGAGCAACCAGCTCCGGCCGGCTGCCGGCCGGCAGGCAGGGCCAGCGGCGGCCAGCATCGGCAGCGGAGGTGCCAAGGAGAAGGAGGCTCACCTCAGCCGGCGGCGGGAAGCGGCGGCGGCGGCGCGGGGAAGAGGATAGCTCTCGGGTTGGCTGCCAGGGGCTAGGGCACGGCGGCGCCGGCAACGAACGGCAACGGCGGCCGGCGGCGATGCGAGCACCGGCTCGAGGGGGTCGCCGGACATCGCCCTGTCGGTGACCGCGACAAAAACAGAGGCGGGTGGCGGCGGCGGAGCAGGGAGACAGAGGTTGCCCTAGCCGAGCCCGCGGCGGCTCCGGCGGCTCTCCGGCGGCACGGCGATGGCCGGGGAGGCAGGAGGCGGCGCCGGAGGTCGCGGGGGAGGTGACGCTCACCTTCCCAGGGTGCGGGAGGCGGCGGCGGCAGGGGCTCACCACCCTCGGCCAGCTGCTGCTCCAGCAGCTGGCCGCAGCAGCTCAGGCTGTTTCCGGCGGCCCTCCGGCGGCACGGCGGCGGTCCCCCGCGTCACAGAAACCTCAGGGGAAGCTCGGCGTGGGTTCCCCCTGGGTGCTCACCTCAGAGAAGAAGAAGGAGAAGAAGAAGAAGAAGAAGAAAAAGAGAAAATGGGGAGAGAGGGGGGTGGCCGGAGCTGCTCCGGCCAGGCAGTGGCCGGCGGCGGCCGGCGCTGCACAGGGAGGAGGCCGAGGGGCAGGGGGAGCTCGGGCTCCATTCTGGGAGCAAGGGAGAGAAGGAGTGAGAGAGGGAGAGTGAGAGAGAGTGAGGGGAGAGGTGGAGTGTGAGAGGGACAAAGAGCTGGGTAGGTGAGGTTCCATAAATGCACTCACCTACCCTCTCAGCCAAAGTTCCCCCCTCCCACAGCTGGAAAAAACCCAATTCACCCCTCCAAAATCGAAAACGCGCGAAACGGTGCGAAAAACGGGGTCCAAAACGCGAAACGATAAACGTGACATACGACCTCTCGGCGATCAAGATGGAATAACTTTTTATCCGCTCGCCGCACGTCGACGCGGATCGCACCATCGCGCTCAGCACTGCCGAGACATCGAACTCACCATTTGGATCGCCAAAATCGAACTCCGGATCGCGCCGTTAAGCCGTTCACTCTCCGCGACGAAAATCCGAAAACTTAAAAACTCCACCAAAACTCACTTATATACCTATATATACATATATATCTGTATTATATACGTATACCGAGTAAAAACACAGTAATGGGGGAGAGGAACACTGAGAATTCCAAATTCCCAAAAATTCGGATTCTCACACCAATCCATTCCTAACATTAGGTCATACTCGACCATTCGATTCAACTAGCAAATTCACCAGCATGATCCAATCCCCCTATTCTAAAAGGGCAGGCAGGACATATGTTCTTAACCCAAAATGCATACTCGAATACTTGTATCCATCTAATGTGCTCGGTGTCTACTATGTCTATTCCATGAGTAGTAGCAAACGACCAACTAATGAATGAATGAGATGCTCCTGTGTCAAACAATACTCTGCATCTTATGCCATTAAGTAAAACGATATCTGCCACGACGTCCTTCAGGCACTAGGCTCCTCCACCTGAGTCGTGAATACCCAGCCGCTCGACACCTGCCGTGAACCCTCAGGCTACCGTGCCGGTGGCGCACGTCCCGCAGACATCGCTACGGGTGGGATGCCCACAAGCTGCCTCGGTGAGGAAAGTGTCGATGCCACTGACAAAGACTGGCCATCACCCTGCGGGCACTTGAACCGCATGTGACCCGACTGCCCGCACCTATGGCACCTCCGCTCTTGTTGCTCACACACCTGCGGCCTATGAGGGACCACCGCAGATGCCGCGCCTCGGCGAGGACCGAGTAGGCTGGGACCCCTGAACTTGGGATTGCGAGTGTGGATGCTTTGATGGTCGCTTTGAGCTTGATTGACCACCTGAACCACCCGATAATCGCTTCTCCCCTTGTCTTTCTCTTTCTCATAAGATTCGCGCTCCTTTCGTGTGAAGGCGTTGCCTTGCTCCACCCATAAGGCCTGATCCAAACTTTAGCAAAGGTCTGCAACTTGAAGGAATGCATGACCTTAAAGATTTTCGGCCGAAGTCCTCGTTCGAAGCAATCGACCTTGCCCTTGTCGTCCCGAACTACATACGGGACACAGTTGATAATGTGAGAGAACTCACGCTCGTACTCCCTTACTGTGCGGTTCCCTTGTCTAAACTTTCGAAACCTTTCTTGAAGCTTTTTCTTCTCGCTATCGGGCACCGGAGGGAGACTAGAGGGTCGGTCCTACTTGACCCCCTTCCACCACACCTTTGCCGACTTTTTCATGTAGTGCGCAGCTAGATATTGTTACGAATTTTATATTGGCATATTTCGTGAAGTGAGTCAGAGTCTTGAAAGTTCAAAGAAAGAAACGACGAAGATTGAAGACTGGAAGACTCAACGTATGAATTCACGATGCTTGATAAGTTTAAATAATATTAATGGTGATTTATGATCATTTACAAGTGTTTGGAAGACATTAGAATAGATAAAAATTGATTTAAAATATAAAAATTAAGTTTTTCAAGTTTCAGGATCCGGACCCTAGTGCAACGTCGAAACCCGTACACCTCCCTGGCTATCACGCAGGGAGGGTCCGGACCCTGGGTCAAGGTCTGGACTATGAAACGTCTGGAAACTCCAAAGTCCGGACCCTGATGTAAGGTCCGGACCCTAACCCGTTGCGATTTTTCAAAAATGTATTTTTTTCAATTCTACTCTGATTCTAATGTCTCCTAAACCTATAAATAAGATGTGGGGGATGTCTCTAAAAGGTGGTTGAGCATATTTTATCTTTTAGAAATCCTAGAAGCTTGTAGGTAGTCGTTCTTCTCATCTTCTGCAACAAGCTTCTCTCAAATTGATTCTTGGTGCCCTAATTCTTAATGTTCTTCTAGAATCAATTTGAGAATTGCTTAGAGATTACTCCCACAGATCTTTAATAATATTCTAAGCAAGGATTCACCACCAACGTTGTTTGTTTTGCTCCGGACGGAGTGGCGTCGTGGATTCGGCATGATCAAGACGGTTCGTGGATTCGAATCGTTGGTGCTCGAGGATTCGAGTGGCGTCTGTGGATTCGGACGTGGGGCGTGGACAACCCGGCGGCTTGCGCGAGATCCACAGGAGATAAAGGAGAGGTTAAGTCCGTGGAGTCGGTAATCACGTTGTAATCTTTTATTCTTAGTGGATTATTTTTCGCGTGTTGGTCCCGTGGGTTTTTCTCCGAGTTGGAGTTTTTCTACATAAATCTCGGTGTGCTATTTTTAATTTCCGTATTTATTTTTATTGCATCGAGTTTGTGGTTTGGCCGTTATACCTATTCACCCCCCTCTAGGTATTAGATACGTTCTAGATAGATCCTAGGGTTCCCCATAACTCACAAGTGGTATCAGAGCGGGATCTAGATTTATCTATCATTATGAGTGAAGGTGGTAACATTAATCGACCTTCGCTTTTTGATGGCACAAATTATGCTTATTAGAAAGTTCGCATGAGAGCTTTTCTAATAGCCATCGATGAACGAGTGTGGCAATCCATAGAATTTGGATAGACTCATCCCACTCAAATCGTCGATAATGTTAACGTCCCCAAACCTCGGAATAAGTGGAGTAAGGAAGAGATTGATTTATCTTCTTACAATTGTAGGGGAATTAATGCCTAATTTAATACTCTATCTCAAATCGAGTTCTCACGTGTCTCAGCATGTGAGACGGCAAAGGAGATATGGGATACTCTCCAAGTTACGCATGAAGGAACTAGCTTGGTAAATGTGCAAAAACTACAAATGCTAACTAGTAAATTTGATTCAATTTGCATGGAGGAAAATGAGACCTTTACCGAATACTATACTCGTTTTCAAGACATAGTTTATACATGCGCGAACTTGGGAGAGAAAATCTCGAAACCCAAAATTGTAAGAAAAATTTTGAGAACTCTTCCTGAAAGATTTCGTCCAAAGGTTGCAGCGATTGAAACCATTAAGCATCCGGACGAGATGAAAGTAGAGAAATTAGTAGGCGCTTTACAAACGTATGAAATGACTTTTCCTACTAATCAATTTTTTTCCAAGTCTTCTTCTAAAAGTACAGGTGTTGCACTCAAAACCACAAAGGAGAAAGATGACGACTCGGATTCCGATGAAGAACTTTCACTTGCCGACTTTCAACATTAATTGGCGCATCTCACGAAGAAATTTTGTTGGAGTTTTCAGAAGAACAAATCCAATAAAACATCATCAACAAAACAAAAAACTTCTTCAAAAGGATCTTCAAGTTCAAATTTCTTTAAAGAAAAGAAACTTGCAAAACCTTCTAAAGAAAAAGATGATTTTGAAGAGAAAATCTAATGTTACAAATGCAAAGGCTACGGCCATATTTCTACGGATTGTCCCACTAAGAAATCCTATAAGAAGAAGGCTTTGCAAGCAAAAACTTGGGACGATTCTACTTCTGATGAATCGACCTCAAGTGATGAAGAGAAAAATAATGTTGCTTTTAGTTCTCACACTTCTTTGCCTTTAGCTACAAGTTTTTCATCTATTATTTCTGACTCTTTTCTTTCTCCTTCCTTGCATGGGACGTCGACCGATGATGGCAAGAGTGAGGGGGAGTCGGACGATGAGGGCTTAGTCGAGGCATACCAACAACTTCTTAAGGAATCCAAAAAGATGGCTAAGCATAACAAAAAGCTAAGGAAGCAATTATTGGAACTTGAGAATGAAAACAAAACCTTGAAAACAACGACTAAAGCTCTTGAGGAGGAAAGGGAGTCACTATTGAAGAACAACAAAATCCTCCAAGAGAAGCTAGACCAATCGGAGGTAACGATCAAATCCTACCAAGAGAAGATTGGCTTTCTAGAACATCAATTCAAGGAAATTCATACTTCCAATCAAGTCTTGACCAAATAAGTCCATCAACTCAAGTCCGACATACAAAAATTCTCCTCCGGATCGAAGAAACTTGATGATATGCTCGGATTGGGTCAAACTGACAAACTTGGTGTTGGATATGAAAGAACATATGTTGAGAAGGTTAAAAATTCAATACCCAAAGTCTCAACGAATTTGAAGGAGAAAGTATGCCATAGATGTGGAAAGGGAGGTCACATCAAGAAGACATGCCCTAGTAAAGGAAAGAAACATCAATTGGCATCCTCTAATACTCAACAACCCCCACGGATTCAAAAGCAACATCAATCGAGTCGAGGTCCCCGGATCAACCAAAAGTCAAATCCCCAACGAACAATCCCTACAAAGCCGAATGCAACGCGGAGACCAAAGGTCGATCAAAAGTCAAAACAATCGGTGCCCAACCGCAACAAACCAAGACAACCAACAATCCGACAATTTTGGGTTCGGAACGGTGATATATTTCCTTATTTTAAATCTTAATTTGTTTTGACTTTGTGTCGTGCGTTGATTGGTTCTTATTGCATATCTCTTGATCATTGCATTACACGTTTTGGTGCTTTCATTGTTACGATTTTTAAAAAATTCATTGAATGATTGCTATATCAAATAGTGCCTTGAACATAAATATGTTCACTTTCATTCAATCCTAATTAATCTCATAGTAATTATCGGTTTTACTTCATTTTCATTATTTATGAAGATAATTTATTATAGGAGTTCTTATGTAGTGTTCCGAAAATTTAACTGTCGGAACGATTATATTTTCGGCGACTCGTCGACATTACTAATGAGTGTGGGGACAAGTTGAAATTGTTTCGATGTGAATTTGACATTTTAAACAAGGCCGAATGGGAATTAAAAGCTGTTGGCACATGATAGTAGGCTTAGTGTGGTCTATAGTGCAACTTACCTCCCTCCAACTACCACTAATTGGAGTTTTTGGAGGCTAGTGGCCGGCTGAGCACTAAAGCCCATCCTTTCCTTCTCCTCTAATCATTCTTCTCCCTCTCTTTTCCTTTCTTCTTCCCCTCTCCCTCTCCCTGCCCTACTTCCTGCGCAGTGAAGACCAACAGCAGCTGCAGGCAGTGTGGCAGTGGGCAGCAGCAGTAGTAGCAGAAGGCTTGATCCAGCATTGCTATTTGAGGGCTACACTTCTTCTTCCTCTCCTCCTCCAACATAGCAGGCCACAGCAGCATTTAGTGGAACTACAGCCACCATTGTAGCCTGCAAGCTGCAGCTTCAGCTTGAGTAGCAGCAGCCTGCAGCATCAGCATCAACAGTAGCATCAGCTGCAGCTGCAGCATTGAGGCAGGGGCAGCAGTGAGTCAATTTGAGAATTTGCGAACTTCTTGCTGTGGGTATGGTATTGCTCGAGTTGTTGGTACAGAGGAGAATCTGTAGGAGTTTTAACTTCAGCTGAATTGCTGGTAAGTCCACCTCAATTGCTGAAATTTAAGCTTGAGCTGATTTATTTTCGACAACTATGGATTTGATGGCTTTTCTTTAATCTCTTCTCTCAGCTGGAGTTTTGCTGGATTTTAGGAGATCTTAAGTGTACCTCCTACTAGTTCGAATCTTGACTAACCAAATTGGAGGTTAGTAGCATTGGAATTGTTGTATTTGAGTTTCCAAACAAAAGAGGTTCAATGCTGATTTTATAATCTTAATCAAGTTCCACCTTTGTTTGTGAATTTGGTGGAGTTTACTAGGTGTTTTATGCTGGGAGCTGAGGATCAACTTCTAAGCTTCCCTCTCTTCTCTCTCTCTTTGCTCCTTTTCTGCTGCTGGCTTCCTGCACAGCTTAACATCAGCAGCAGCTAGCATCAGCTGCCGCAGTGCTTCCAGCAGCAGCACCCTGGCTGGCAGCAGGGCTGAAGCAAGGGAGGAGAATAATTAGAGGAGTTGGGAAGCTTAATTTTTGAAATTGAATATATGTAGCTGTGTATAGGGAAGTTGGGACTCAGTTTGTACTTCCCTTGAGCTGGAATTGCAGATTAGTAGCTCTAATTTTAAAGTTGATCATAGTTGGCGCACATGCTGATTTTCTGGACTGAACTGAACCAACTTCGGGTTTTGATAAATTCCGTTTGAATTTCTTCTAGAAGCTGAGCTTTGGAAGAGTTGGGAGTGATCTTGACTTCATCCTCTTGTGGTTAGAATCTTGTTTGGACCAATTTGGAGGTAATATGAGTGAGAATTTCAGTTTTTATTGAGGTCGTAAACCGAAAAATAGTTTTTACGTCGAAGCTGAATTCTTGACCTCTATTTCTTAATTGTAATGGAAATTCATAGTGAAATATAGAATTTTCTTGTAGTATAGAAGTAAAAGATCACTCATGGATTGCCCCCTAGCCTTATCTTGCCCTGGATTTTTTTGTGGAGCAAGAAATTTGCAGCACTAAGGTGCAGCCTAGCAGCTGCAGTAGTGCATCCCAGCGGTGGTCATTGAACTTGCGGGTGAAACTGATATATTTTGATGCTTCAAGATGATAAATAGGAACCTACTCTTGGACAACTTGATTGTGAGGAACTAGGGGAGCAAGTTATTTAGCTGAATTGTTGTGGAATTAAGCTTCAATCGAGGTAATTTTGGTCGCATTGCTGATTTTCAATATTAAAGCTCCATCTTTGCAAGTGGTGACTCCAACTTTCTTGTAAATGATTTTTAGGGAATTTTAGCTAATCCAAGCCCAAATTATAGCTGATTCAAAATTGCTCCAAGCTGAATTATAAAGTACATTGGCTCCGAATTAAGTAAATTTGATTCCAAAGTCGAATTCATATGTATTATTAACTCTCGTTAGAAATTTCATTGGACTTGTGATTTTGTTAAATCCGGCAGGGATTTTTGGATTTCGTCTTCACTTCCCTTTTAATTGGAGCTAGAGGAAGGTGCCTATGGAGTTTCAGCGCGATCCGTGGTTGGATTAGCGTGCTAGGTGGGTTAATGTCAACCGAATACTTCGGAATCCCTCCTAAGTTGTAGAGAGTTTCAGCATACTTTTATTTGTGTTATATCATCTTGTTGGTAGCTCGAATTTATGGATTTGCATGTCTTCATATGAAATCTGAATTTGGAGTGTAATCTAATAATTTTAGATAAGTTTTATATGCTGAACTTGGATTTGACTTTAGGAGAGAACTTATTAAATCTACACCTGTCACTTTTCGAAAAAGTTAACAAATTTAATTTCAGGAGCTTATATCACTATTGTATCACCACTGTTAGTGCGTCGTGGATACTTAGATTAGTGTAGGTTCAGATTTCGCTCATGCTGAGATGCCAAGCCCACTTTTACAGCAGAGTTTAGGCTGTTCCGTACTGTCGGGTACCGTCGGGGCTGACGGTGGACCCAGATCTTTGCTTTTTGCATCAGATTGTGCCGAGGGCACGTGAACCTTGGTTGTTAGACCAGTTTGACCCTTTTATATTGACTATAGCCTGCCTGAGCCTGATTGAGCTCGACAGAGACACGCTTGCATACTCGGTTGGGTCGCGCCCACGAGTGCCGCTCCGGAGTCTGGCTACCTTGCGTTGATGTCGTAGTAGTCCAGGTTGGATTTTTTCTCTCCACCGGCTGCCCTCGGGGTAGTGTACGGTGTAGCTTAGACAGGCGGGATGGGCGTATCGCAGTCCCTGTGAATTCGGTCAGTGAAGGCTGTTTTCTTAGCTAGTGATGCATATGTTTACAGAGATCTTGATGTGCATAGTGGTAGAGTAGTGGCATAGTAGCTGTAGAGTTTTATTCCAGCTTATTTTACTGTTTCTTTATCTACCAGCTATACTGTTTGTCTCGTAGACTTAGTAGGTAGGCCGTTGGGGTCGGTGACGGTACCCACTGAGAACTACTTTGTTTTACAGTAATTCTCACACCCGCTGTTGCCACTTTTCTTGTAGAGCTGCCCGTTACCGCTGCTGCTTCTGATCGAGGTAAGGGAGTCGCGAGCTAGATCCCTGTCTACCCCGGTCGCTGTTCTAGAGGAGGACCCCTTTTTGTGGAGATAGTTTCATTTTTTGTGTATAGCCATGTACATACAGTGATATTAATATTTGTACACCGTGGTGATGATGTTGTACCTTGTACATTGGATATACAGAGATGTATTTGGAGACTTTGTATGTACACTTGGCCTATGTATATATATATATATATATATATATATATATATATATATATATATATATATATATATATATATATATATATATATATATATATATATATATATATGTGTGTGTGTGTTTTAGTTTTAGCAACTCTGTACTTTCTTATAGTTGCACTTAAATGTTTGCAGGTTCAGCTATCGCTTCGTATACACGAAAATTTTTTATGTATACGGCGGTGTTGGCGAGCCCGGAGAACGTGGACATCCGGGGCGTGACATCTTAACTCTTATATTCATCAAATTTAGGTAATCATATGTGATCTTTAGGCACTTAACCTACTCGGTTGTGTGTGTTGAATTTGATGAATAGGCATTTGCTAATAGACTAAAACTTGTCAAAAAAAATTTCAAGTAAGAGATGGCATAATTTGAGGGGGAGTTATAATAAAAATAAAACAAAGGATGATGAAATTCTCCTAAGGTATAAAAGATGTGAAAAGAGTTACATCCCAAAGGGAGTGTGAAAACTACCACCACATGTAGGAAACAGCTACCACCCCGGTCGTCCGGTAAGTGTGTGAAGCTACCACATGGATATTAAATGCATAACCGAAAAGGTTGGAAAAAGTGCATATTTAAAATATTTCGGATCTATAAGTTGGTATATTGAAAAGATGCTCAAAGAGCCATCCCCGGTTCATTACTTGCTTGGTCTCAAATTTGAACGTTTATGCGACAAATTTATGTCATTTGGTGAATCTCCGTAAGTTATTTTTATAAACCGTTACATCTTGATAGTTTTTGAGCCTCTAGATTATTTTTAATGACTTATTTTTGGAGTATATATGGATTAAGAAACCTCTTAATATTTTATCTACATTGTGATGATTTTGTAGTAAAATTTTTAATTTTTATGCAATTGACAAGGTTTGAAAGGAGTCTATGTGAATTTATCATGTTCATACACTAACATTGTCTTTACAATGCATTCATCATATTTGATATTTTCACAAGTGGTTTCAAAATTAAATTTTTTTTTGAACTTGTGGTTTTATTTGATTTCTCTCTACACTCTCTCTATTTTATTTTGGTGTTTTTCTTTGGCAATTTTTGACAAAAAGGGGGAGAGAGGTGATGATATTGAAAGCTTTATAGAAGAAAAGAAGGAAAGTTTTTGAACTTAGATGCATGAACAAAGAGGGAGCAATTTTGGATAATTTTACTACTAACTTTGTTCGTGGAGAAATCTTTTTGCAGGGCTTTGAAGACTTCAAGACTCCAAGTGTGTCTAAAGTCATAGAGTTTGTTCTAGGAGTTACAAAATGTAATTTTGATTTTATTTGGATCTTTCACGCGAGAAGTTCATAGTTTTGGTGATGGCAATGAATTTCAAATATTTCAAATTTTCTTTTTGGAGAGATGAGCATTGTGAGTATTTTTATGTAATTTTGGGTTTTATCACGAAATTGCCAAATGGGGAGATTGTTATGGATTTTATATTGGCATATTTCGTGAAGTGAGTCGGAGTCTTGAAGGTTCAAAGAAGAAAAGACGAAGATTGAAGACTCGAAGACTCAACGTTTAAATAATATTGATGGTGATTTATGATGATTTACAAGTGTTTGGAAGACATTAGAATAGATAAAAATTGATTTAAAATATAAAAATTAAGTTTCCAACTTTCAGGATCTGGACCCTGGTGCAAGGTCCGGAATCTGTACGCCTCCCTGGCTGTCACGCAGGGAGGGTCCGGACCCTGGGTCAAGGTCCGAACTATGAAACGTCTGGAAACTTCAAAGTTCGGACCCTGATGTAAGTCCGGACCCTGACCCGTCGCGATTTTTCAAAAACGTGTTTTTTTAATCCTACTATAATTCTAATGTCTCCTAAACCTATAAATAAGATGTGGGGGTGTCTCTAAAAGGTGGTTGAGCATATTTTATCTTTTAGAAACCCTAGAAACTTGTAGGTAGCTGTTCTTCTCATCTTCTGCAACAAGCTTCTCTCAAATTGATTCTTGGTGCCCTAATTTTTAATGTTCTTCTAGAATCAATTTGAGAATTGCTTAGAGATTACTCCCACAGATCTCTAATGATATTTTAAGCAAGGAATCACCACTAACGTGTTTGTTTTGCTCCGGACGGAGTGGCGTCGTGGATTCGGCGTGATCAAGACGGTTCGTGGATTCGAATCGTTGGTGCTCGAGGATTCGAGTTGCGTCTGTGGATTCGGACGTGGGGCGTGGACAACCCGGCGGCTTGCGCGAGATCCGCAGGAGATAAAGGAGAGGTTAAGTTCGTGGAGTCGATAATCACCTTGTAATCTTTTATTCTTAGTGGATTATTTTTCGCGTGTTGGTTCCGTGGATTTTTCTCCGAATTGGAGTTTTCCCACGTAAATCTCGGTGTGCTATTTTTAATTTCCGTATTTATTTTTATTGCATCGAGTATGTGGTTTGGCCGTTATACCTATTCACCCCCCTCTATGTATTAGATACGTTCTAGATAGATCCTAGGGTTCCCCATAACTCACAGATATACCTTGTCCCTCTCCAAGGTGTATAGGTCCTCGAAGAGCATCTCCATAAAGTCGATCCATGTCTCCACGACTCGTGGATCAATCATCTCCCCATCGAAGATAGGCAGGTTAAACTTCTTGAATGTCATGAGGGCCGTGAGTGCTCACTCTCTCTCAGCCTCTACCGCTACTTGATTGGGGAGCGAAGTGCTCGAATCCGTCATGGCTACCCATGGCGTCGGACGCGCCGCTTCCGGTATGGCCGCCGTAGTCACCCCCTCCGCTACATTTGGAACGGTGATCGGGGGTGCTGTTCCTCTTGGCCCGCTCGGGCCGCAATCGTTTGTTGCACCACCATCTCCTGGAGCCTCTTAATTTTCTGTCACGCCCCGGGCTAGTTTTAGATGCGGAAAGCGTACCACTTTTTTTTTGAAAGCCTAGCCCGAGCAACGTACAGACCCGCCACAAATACAGGTCCCTCTGTCCACACGGACAGAGTCTCCCCTATATTTGCACGGCGTACCATCATACATAACAGGATCCCAAACATCATCCATTCATCACAACAACAACAACAACAACATATTGTCTCATACAGCTAACAATCCTTAAACCTGTATGAATCTAAGCAAGTCCTTAGACGAAGGATGATGTAATGCACAGTACATCAGATCATTCTAGAAAAGTGCTTCTCACCCATAAGCTTTATTTTGAAACCCTAAGTTCAATCATTTAAATACCTTTGAAAAACTGTCCCCCACACGAGGACTCTCTTTTGAAAACCAAAAGCCAATCGATCGAAAAGCCATTTGAAAATCGTTTTCCACACGGAAACCTTATTTTGAAAACCGCTACCACGAGGGGTAGAGATCCACGATAAAACGCTACCACGAAGGGTAGCCAACCACGATAAAACCAATAACATAAATATCCAATGATCACAATATTCAAACAAACGATAAGCAACCAAACAGTGTAACTGAACCATATACTCAAAACTAGTATATAGAGAGGGTCAGGGATAAACCAAATCTGTAATACACCGGTCGAGACCTCTAATGCAGATATCTAACCACGTCTCACCTCGTCCCGACTCTCACCACCCGGCTCACCTGAAAACAACAACGATGGCGGGGGGTTGAGAACATGATAAACATGTCTCCCCTCCCAGTGGGTACCGCAAGCCGACGAGGGCGAGGTGTACACACTGGCACGAGGGTCAACAAATAGGTAGATAAACAAGAACAGTAGCACAGGTTAGCACAATATAACCAAATATGAAAAGACTAAGCTACTGCCAATATGAATCACATGCATCAACTGTAAGTAACCACCAACATACCCAATCACCACCAGGCCACAGGGATCCGCACCGCAGACCACTGGCACTGGCGCTGCCACCACATGCTCAACCATCGGCACATAACCTCCGCAGATGCACGTGCTAAGAGGCTCACGGGTCTGATGCACACGACCCTTTTCCAGAAAAGAACATCCACACGGTGGCCAAACCGCTGGTGTACGTGAAGTGCTAGAAGAGCTGTGACGATCAATGCGATATGCTCAATCCATAGAACAGCAACCAGCCGAGAATAGCAACGGATAAACGAGTAAACGAGGATCGCCGAAACAACAGGAAATCACCACCGACCAACCAGGTCATCACAATGAATCATGCAACCAAACTACTCTACTAATGGCAAGCTCACATAAGTAGAGACAACAGGAGTCAAATGAACTAGAAACAAGGAATGCAAGAGAAAGTGATAGAAAGGTATCACCGCTAGTCCACTGAACCGACTCCGGATTGAAGTACCCACCTAAAGGTACGGAGGAGCCTAACACCGACGGCTCACAGGAAAGTCGACTGGACCTACAAAGCACTAATAGGGTCAAGACCCACCGAGTCGACACAAACACAGATGCTCACAAGCCCAAAACCGTCGGAACGTCCGGAAAACCCGCCGGGAGGATCCCGAACCCAAACCAAGCCTCAGAGAGGTGCCAACAAACAAACCAAGTCCTCCGCTGTCAACAAACACACCAAACAAGATGGTCGGGCAGCGAACACACAGCCGGGGTGCCACAAGCACTAACGCGCCCGAAAACAGCTTCCCGGGTTCCCGAAAAGTGCCGATTTGGCACCGGAACCCTCCGTCGCTCATCCGCTACCCTCAAAACTTCAGAACAGCGAAGGAGAATAGATACAAGGCTATTCGACAAAGCCAGGTCGCCCACGAAACTCACAAGTGAGTCGCACGATCGAAACACGCGTTCCGCCGACTATTTCGTCGGAAAACGCTTCGAAAATCAGACCGGATTTCCGCGAAGGCACAACGAACTTGGACAACCAGTCCACAGGGCACAGGGATTAATCCCACGCTGCCTGCAGCGATCCCACACTGCGACAATAACAATTAAGCCCCTAAACAATCAACATCATACAATAATAAGCAATAAAGATGGCCGTTTGAGCACTCCGCTCATCTACACCACCCTCCGCGAGCACCAGCGGACAGGGAATGATGCAGCGGAGGCCATGCTCACAGCCCGAAGCGACAAGGATAGTCGCAGGACTCAAACAGCCAAATAAAACCACACATTCATACAATTAAAGGGCTCGACACAATCGAACCAGCGAATCGGGACCTCGCTGCCGTCATCTGAGGTGAGCACGGTGATCATCACGTCTCTGCGATCATCGTGCTCACCTTCTCGAAGATTGGGAGGCAGCCAGGAGCTCGGTTCCCAAGGCAAGGCTCCAAAACAGCCTAAAACACACCCTGGCCGGAACAGAAGGCTCCGGCCGGCGGCCGGCAGCACGGCGGCGCGCGCGGCGACCAGGGTCGGATGCGGGGGACCCAGGGAAGAGGATGCTCACCTCGGTCGGCGACGGGGTGCGGCGGTGGCGGCACTCGGAGAAGCCCTAGCTTCAGGAAGGCTCGGCCACACCAACTCCGGTAATGAACGGCGGCGGCGGCAGTCGGGATGGCGAGCACCGGCAAGAGGGCTTCGCCGGACGTCGGGTAGGGGGTGACCGTGACAGGAACGGGCAGCAGCGGCGGCGGCGCGACGCACTCGGCCGAAAAAGCCCTAGCGCGGCCTCAGCGGCCGCGCGGCTCTCCGGCGCCACAGGGGTTGTCACGCCCCGGGTTACCATTACCCAGGCACATCAACAGACCCACCGTATACACAGTAATAAAACTGAGCATACGAAGCGAAAACAACATCCACTAATAGCTAAAAGTATCAAAAGTAACAGAGCTGCTATATAAATAATAAGTTCACTGTACATACATATATCAATCCACAACCAAAATATACATCTCTGACAATCTCCATATCACTGTATGTACAGACTCATAGGATCATCTACCAAAATGGGTATACCTCTAGCCAAATATCCGGGGATCAGATCTACCCGACGGTCTCCTTTCCACGCTCAGAATGCACTGCTGGAGAAGAAGACTCTGCAAAAAGGGGTCAACAACGGGTGTGAGAACTACTATCAAATAAGTAGTCCTCAGTGGGTACCGCCACCAACGTCAGCGATCTGCCCACTAAGTCCTCGATCTCAAGATAAATAGAGAGCAATAAAAAAAAGTAGGAGATAAACTACCACTACTATGCACAATGCTCATGCTGTCAAAATGAAATAACAATAACCTGATCATAACACATCAAACGAGGACTATCACAAATCCATAACATCATACCTGCGGCCTGAACATCATACTCTACCCGTAGGGAGCCAAACTAGTACAGGCATGAACCCTCTGTACTACACATAACCCAACTCCGGAGTGGTACTCGTGGGAGCGACCCAACCGAGTATAATATCACAACACATATCATCGCCAAGCACCCACAGGTATATGATCGACAAGATGGGTCAATCTGATCTTTCACAAGAAACTCACGTGCACACGACACCTCAAATGCATAATCAACAGGTATGACCCAATCAACTGATCAATGCTCAAGTGCTCATAAACAACTCAACTCTACCACAAAGAGGAGGTATAATCAACATAACACGAGCCACAATAAGATCACCTACACTAGCATGTACAACAACTGGTACAATGGATATCAATGCAAAGGATAGGTGTAGGCCAAATCATGCATCAAGAATATAAGGATATCATGCTTGCTATCAGATATCACTATCTCACCTATGATCATATCATACACATGCAAGCAGTAATTCAGTCTCAACCCTAACATGTCATATCTAACATAATCTCAGCAATATCATGTCATGCTAACATGAGAATAAGCACATAGGAGAAAATCCACTGAATCTGGCAAACATCAACCCACCTCAAAAGCTAATCCAACCACGGTGGGGAACAACTATAATCTCCGATCCAATCCTCCAGGATATACCAAGCTCAAGCAGTACTCCAATCTGAATATACCACCAAAAGACTGCTAACTTCAACAGAATAAGTGATTAGAACCAGATCAGAACAACACAGTAAGAGAGAACAAGCTAGATCATCATTAATGCCAACACATGGCCCTTACTCTAGCTTTCTCTCTCTAGAAAAAGTGGAATACGAAATAGGAATGTGGCTCAAAACAATCAGGGGGCTCACCTATTTATAGGCTCCAAATCTCCACATTCGGGCACCCGAATTCCCACTTCCGGGCGTCCGGAAATCCAGTAAGCCAGGTGTCAGCTGGCAGCCAAGCGGTCCGGCAACAGTCAGCAACGGCGAGGCGGCGCTCCTCCGGCGGTCGACAAGTGTCCTGCTTCACGACACGTGTAAATCCACGTCACAAGCCCAATCCGGATCCACAATCCGGGCGTCCAAAACCTGCGCCCAGATCCAAATCAAGTCAGCAACTTCCGGACCCATCCGAAACGACTATCGGCTCCGAAAACATTCGGGCGTCCACTTCCCAAGATCTGGGCGCCCGAAATGTCCCAAGCCCAGTAACTTCTCAAAATGCCAAGTATTACAGGGGTGGCCGGGGAAGGAGGCGACGGCGGCGGCGGTTCTCTAGAGGCCGGCGGGCGGCAGCAGCGACGACAGGAGGCGGCGACGGCGCGGTTTCACCGGGTGCTGCCCGCACTCGGCCTGAAGCAGCAGCATCATGGGCCTGCGGCGGCTGCAGCGGCTCAAGGGCGGCCGGGGAAGGAGGGTGCGGCGGCGGTCGACCTCCTGAGGTCGGAGGAGAGTGCCTTCGGCGGCGAGAGGCGGCGGCGGCGCGGTTCCAAGAGGGGCGGCCAGGGAGAGGGAGAAGAAAAGGGAGAAGAAGCTCGGCCCGAGTTCCGGCCGGCCAAAACAGGTCGTCGACGGCGGCAGCTGCGCGCGGGGGACGGTGCACAGGGAGAGGATTGGCTGAGGGGGGGCTCGGTGAGAGGGGGGGAACTCAGGTTAGGGTTAGGGTTGGAACCCTAACATGCAATATATATCCTAAAGTATATTTGCACAAAACTCCACTAACAATGAGAAATTCAAACCCAGTCCCTCATAGCGCGTGTAAAATGCGTCGACGCCCCTCCACGTCCGATCTCACGCGAAACGATACATAAAATGTAGGCCCTTTCGCGAAAAGATCCAAAATCTGACTTTTGACCCCACGGCGATGATCTCGCGATATCTCGCGATCCAACGGTCGGATTTACGAACGGATCATGCCATCGCGATCAGCACTGCCGGAACATCAAACTCACAATTTTGGATCACCAGAAACGGTCGCCGATTCGCGACAAAACCCATCCCCTTAGCTCTCCCACAAGCAAACACACATACAAGAAAGGCACATAACCAAAAGTCGCCCTCGAAATCATCCGATAAGCGAAGCAGCAACCACAAAACTTCAACACGAGCAATCCTCACACAGAAAGACCCCAACACGTCAAGTTTCACGCAAAACGGAGCAATGAATACTTTTAAAAAGCATAAACGTTATTGTATAAAAACCTTTCCATTGATAAAATCCATTTTCCTCGAAAACCGTGCATCAAACATAAAAACTGTCAGCACCATTGGTTCCAGAATAGTCGAGACGTTGAAAACGAGCTATTGGAACGCCTGAATTGGAGTTCGATTTGCGTCCGAAGCCCTTCTCTTCTCTCGGTCCATTCCGGAAACGCCAGTTACTATTCATTTTAAGTCATATTTAAAGATCGCGTGAAAACTTTATTTTAAATCATTTTTCACTGAAATATGACCAGCAAGTTTAAAATCCAAATACACACGATAACACTGAAAAGAAAGTCAAACAATCATAAAAGAAAGTTTCAGTCATCACATTTTCTCCTCTTGGTGCTCCGCCATTTTCGCTTGCCGCCGCACTACCCCCATAAGTGCAGCCAACTATTCGCAGAGATCCATATCCCCGCTCACCCCGGATTGCTCGGGGGCCATGCTTGGCTCCTTCGCCCTAGACCTCGTCGGAGGCCTATCACTTGCCATTGCTTCCTGAAACACAATGACCATTGTCAATAACACGACCCTCAAAGTCAAGCACAAAATAATATTTGAATAACGAACTCAATTTAGGAGAAAGTTACATAAGGGTGCTTATTCCCCTCACTTGGTTTCATGTTGTTGGTCACCAACACGAACACCCTCGGTTGAGAATAAACCACACCTTGAATCTACCTCTAACATCCTATTAGAGGCGTACACAACTTGACCCAATTGATTCAACTTCCGCCACAAGTCATAGATCCTCATCTCTCACGAGCCTAGGTCCTAATGGTTTTCCATCCTTAGGTCTCCTAGATTCACCTAGACCGTTTCTATGCTCTGATACCACCTTAGTTTATCATACCGCGAGCCCACAGCGAAAGCAGTCATCTAGCACGTGCACCAGACTCGCTGAACGGATAGAGTTTTTCCTATCCGCCCAAGGCGTCACAAGTATGTATACACAACACATTCCAAACAGAAATTGAATGCATGGATTGTATAAGAAAAGTATCACAAAATATAAAGGTAAATACTACTTCTATTACATCATCTATTCCATTCAATATACATCTTTTTTCCTCCAAAATACAACTCAAATATTACATTACATTTTCTTTTCTAGTTCATCGTCCAAAAAGGGTACATTTCTAACTACCTCAAAATGTGGAAGGGCCGTTATCTACTGAGCTACGCTCTGTCCTCTCTTCGTCACGTCCATCTCAGATGGACTTGAAAAATATAGGAGTGAGAACTATAAGCATAGTTTCTAGTGGATACGGCCACCCAAGGGAAAAGCTTGACCCACCAGGTCCAAAGGAGGCAACATAAGTATGGGTTAGTACAACGTATATAATCAAGTAAGCATATAAGTTCCTACTATATGCAACTAGCAACAAATATGCTTATGCCTCATGATAATGATATCTTACATGCAAGTTATTTCCATTTCTACTTACTATTTCATTATCCTATTATAGGTCACCTGATTCAATCTTGAGTCAATCAAGAGCAGATTCGCTACTTTCATCTTGGCATTAGGTGGCGAGATTGTCGCCCACCCCTGGCCACATGTCCATAATGTTAGTTACGGGGGAACCCTAAGGATCTATCTAGATACTATCAATACCTAGAGGGGGGTGAATAGGTATAACGGTCAAACCACAAATCTCGATGCAATAAAATAAGTGCGGAAATAAAAATAGCACACCGAGATTTACGTGGAAAAACTCCAACTAGGAGTAAAAAAATCCACGGGACCAACACGCGATAACAATCCACTAAGAAATAAAAGATTACAAGGTGATTACCGACTCCACAGACTCAAACCTCTCTTTTATCTTCTTTGGATCTCGCGCACACCACCGGGTTGTCCACGCCCCACGTTCGAATCCACGAACGGCACGTCCCGAATCTACGAAACGCTCAACTTCGAATCCACGAAGCCTTTATCACGCCGAATCCACGACGCCCACTCGAATCCACGAGCGCACTCCGTCCGGAGCAAGAACAATAAAGTCGATGATGATTTTTTGCTTAGAATACCATTGAAGATCTGTGGGAATAATCTCTAAGCAATTCTCAAATTGATTCTAAAAGAATATTAGGAATTAGGGCACCATGAATCAATTTGAGAGAAGCTTGATGTAGAAGATGAGGAAAACGGCTACCTACATGCTTCTAGAGTTTTTAAAAGATAATCTATGCTTAACCATATTTAGAGACATCCCCACATCTTATTTATAGGTTTAGAAGCAATCCGAAATAGACTAGGATTGAAAACTGATTTTAAAAAGGTTTGGAATCAAAATAGGATTGCAAAACTGATTTTAAAAAGGTTTGGAAGCAATTAGAATCAAATTAGGATTGCAAAACTGATTTTAAGAAATCTACCATCTTATTTATAGGTTTGGAAACATTAGAATCAGAGTAGGTTTGAAAAAATATATTTTTGAAAAATCGCGACGGGTCGGGATCCGGACCTTGGATGCAGGGTCCGGACTCTGAAACTCTCCAGCGTTTCATAGTCCGGACCTCAGCCCTCAGGGTCCGGACCCTCCCTGCGTGACAGCCAGGGAGGCGTACGGGTTCCGGACCTCACCCCAGGGTCCGGATCCTGAAAATTGAAAAACTCATTTTTTATATTTTAAATCAATTTTTATCTATTCTAATGTCTTCCAAATACTTGTAAATGTTCATAAATCATCATCAAGATTATTTAAACTTACCAAGCATCGTGAATTCATACATTGAGTCCGCGAGTCTTCAAACTTCGTCTCTTCTTCTTTGAACCTTCAAGACTCCGACTCACTTCACGAAATATGCCAATATAAAATCCGTAACAATCTCCCCTTGTGGTAATTTCGTGACAAAACCCAAAATTACATAAAACACTCACGATGCTCATCTCTCCAGAAATTTTGAAATTCATTGCCATCACCAAAACAATGAACTTCTCGCGTGAAAGATCCAAACAAAATTCAAAATACAACTTTGTAACTCCTATAACAAACTCTATGACTTAGACACACATGGAGTCTTGAAGTCGTCAAAGACCTGCAGAAAAATTTCTCCACAAACAAAGTTAGTAGTAAAAATATCAAAACTCTCCTCCTTTGTTCATGCGTCTAAGTTCAAAAACTTAACTTATCCTTTTCCTCTTTTCCTCTTTTCTTTTATAAAACTTTCAATATCATCATCACCTCTGTAGCACACTGAACTTTAGCAAATTACGGAGTTCTAGTGAGAGAATAGTAGCTTATACTATTCTGAAGTTTTGGGTTGTTTTTGGTGAGCTTGGGAGTATTTTCGGGACTTAGAAAGTGCGAAAACGGACTCCGGAAGTCAAAATCTATAAAAGTGCAGATTTTGCATTGCATACCGGTATCTGGTTTTGGGATACCGGAATCCAGTGAGAACTGGTTTTGCGCAGCCCTCGGGTTCTGCGGAATCCGGCAGCTGATACCGGAATAGGCTGGCATACAGGTACGGATGTTGGCATACCGGTACTGTGAGTTGCATACCGGTATTCTGTCTCGTGGCCTTTTTGGCCGAGGCTCGGGTTTTGCAATTTTTGTGCAGTATACCGGTATGCCTATGCGTATACCGGTACACAGTGCTGCAGAGTGCATTTTGTGCAGTTTTGCAATTTTGGCTTTTTGAGGGGTCTAAGTGGATTTTGTTACTTTGGGTTAAGTAACCCTTCACCCCTCTCATGTTGCCTTGCTGCTGAGGACTTGGAGGAGATGGGGTAAGGTTCCTTCCCTCTCTCTCTCTAGATTTCTCTTCCAAATCCTTGAGATCTTGGGTTTTGATCTCTTTTCTCTTCTCATTTTTGCTTGTTCCTTGCTAGTGGAGCATTGGGGAAGACTTGCATGTGTTGAGGAGAGCTTGTTGTGGTTTTATCTCCAACCCTAGCTTCTTTGGACCTAGATTGGAGATCAAAAGAGGTGAGTAACTCTCTTGTAAAACCTCTTTTGTGGTTTATTTGGATTATTGTTGATGAAACCTTAAAATGTTAAACCTAGGGTTTATTTTAGGGTTTCTTGATTGTGAGCTCTTGGGGTTAAATTGATGGGTGTAGAATGTTGTTGTAGGTTGGATTTGAAGATCCCTAACCTCAATTTGGACTTAGAACAAGTTTTACTTGCTCAAGGTATTTTTTCACCCATTTACCTCATAGATTTTGGTGGTTTTCGAATTTGTTCGTTCGAAACTTGTACCCCCTTGGAAAATTATCTTAGGGTATGAGAAGCTCGGGGGACAACTTCGTTTTGAAGTACTGCGAGGTTCCGACGGTTATCCGGTGGGTCTGACCTCACCGAAATGGGTGAACTCCCCCTATGTCTCCTATCTTGTTATAGAATTGATTAGATGCATAATTATGATAATTATGACATGATGAAAGTTGTGATTGCATGGGATATATATGTTGTATATGAAAAGTGTATATTTCATATAGTATGGCATTATGAGAATAACATGCATGCTAGAGTATTTGCACTAGTAGTGTAGTGATGCATTATGAAATGCTAATTAAGATATGCATGCTAGAAATGAGTGTCATATGAGACACTACTTGGGTGATGGACTAGTACATTCTCTTTGCATACTAAAGTATGCTTATATAGAGAAAGAGAGGATATGGCATAGGCAAAGTAAGTTTGTTGCACCTCGTCTAGGTGAGCAACTTTGACGGGCATTGTTGCCATTGGGCTCGACCTTTTGGTCGTGGAAATGATTCCATGTTTAAGACAAGAGGAAAGGGGTTTCTCTTTGTATTTGATAATCGTAAATGCTAAACATGAGTTCAATTGGTTAAATAACACTTGCTTGATGACTTTTATACTCTATGTAGTAGAGGTTAGTGTAGCTCATGCATGGCATGGATTATGGCCTTGTTGGCATCATAGGATGCATTGTCTTGGCTTTTGTAGAATGCATCGGTTACGGCATTGAAATGTATTAGTTATAGGTACAATGCATTGGACATGGCATTAGAATAATGCATGGTTTATGAACTTAGTAAACTAAGAGATGAACTTTTACATGTTAGAGACATGGGCATATTGGTAGGGACATACCAACGGACAATTTGAGAACTACATGACATTGTTGACAATTAGCATATGGGCTATTGAATGTAATAAACATGATATGGCATGTTTTGACATAGTGTGAGGTTAAGCATATTATATTTCACTTAGGTAAATAACTAGGTTGACATTATGACATAATGTTAGATCCTTGGACATTGGTTGGCTATTCCATGTTAGAGACATGACGAGCATGACATTGTGGTTGATTATGACTTGTTGCCTTTGGGCTCTTCCGCGCTTGCTTGTGAGGGTCGCTCCCTACAAGCTGACACTCCGGAGTTGGTCTTTGCGATTGTAGGTCGCCGTGCGATGTAGAGCGCCGAAATGGATTGCCGTGGGGAAGTCTCATTGTCTACGGGAAATGTTGACTACCACGGGGCCACTAGGCAGGGCACAGCTGGGACTTTACCTTGTGTAAGTCCCCTTGTTGATTGGGTAAATGCTAAGTAACTGGACTTAGTACATCACAGATAGTTGATGCATATACATATAGTATATGGACATAGTAGTGAGCTGCATCGTGTGGCATTACTTAGTTTGACATCATTTGGATGAATGTACCATAGTTGGACATTGGTATTAGTCATTACTTACATGGACATCCCTAGTGGCATTAGCCTATACTTATGATGATTAGTATAGTGGCTTGGTATTAAGATAAAAATGGAAAGATTCTTTTAACCATAATCATGGCATTAATTTGACATGCATGTAAACTGATGTGATTAAATGTTGAGCATATGACAGTAGGAACATATTCATGTTCATGTAGATGATTTAGTCATTGGAGGCATGATAGTTGTAGAACTATCTGTTTAGCATTTAATGTTTTATGCTTTATGTTTCAGCTTATACTATCTTGCCTCAGTTGACCTAGCGGTGTAATTCGCCACTCTCGGCGGCTTAGCCACTGGGAACTATTGTTTAATAGTTCCCACCCCCATTGTTGTTGGGTTTTTGTTTCAGAGCTTTCCGCAGCAGGAGAGGCTTGGGATCGTGGCGAGGGGTTAGCAGCTAGCTAGAACCTCTACGATGTTGTTATAGACATACCATGGTGTCCTTTCATTGTATTTTGAGTGAAAGGCGTATAGTTATATTGTTGGTTGATCTGTTAGTACATAAGATGTATAAATTCTTTTGTATATCTCAAGATTTTAGTTGTGTTGATCTTATTTTAGTTGTAGAATTATGTTCTCGCTCTGATCACCTTGTTTAGGATGTATTTCTTCTACTACTTGTTCTTGTTGTTGTAGACGCCTTGTGTACATTGTGTGTTGTTTGATGTACACGACGGGTCTGTGCACGTGCCTGGTAGCCTCCCACTAGGGCCCGGGGCGTGACAACCTCTCTCCCCCTTTTTGTCAAAAATTGCCAAAAAGAAAACACAAAAAATAGAGAGAGTTTAAAGAAAAATCAAATCGAATCACAAGAAATACAAGTTTAAGATTTTGTTCAACTTTGAAACCACTTGTGATATAATGAGAAAAACACAATGATTGCATTGAAAACAACGTTAGTGCATGAACGTGATGCATTCACATAGACTTCTTTCAATCCCTATTAATTTCATAAAAATTAAAAAATTTACTACACAATCACCATGATGTAGATAAAATACGATTTCTTAATTCATATAAAACTTCAAAATCAAATCATCAAAATAATCTAATGTAAAGACTGAGAATTTTGCTATACAATTTAACTCTCCGTTAACGATGTTTATGTGTGTATTTTAATTACATAATCACTCGTCAAGTTTCGGGAGAAAATGATTTAAAATGGAAGAGTTACGTGATTTCAAAAATTCACTTAAGTGAATAGTAACTCTGGTTTTCCAGATAGGCCGATGATTAAAGATGGCTTCTGGAGTGTATCGGACTCCGCTCTTAGTGGTCCAATAGCTCGTTTTCAACTGTTCGACTATTCTGGACTCAATGGCGCTAACAGATTTAAGATTTGATGCACGGTTTTTGAGAAAACTGGACCTTGTCGAAAAATAGACTTTTTATTCTTCATTGTTTCAGACTCGCAAAGCTTACCGTAGCTCCGCTTTGCGTATGAACCCTCGGACAGGGACCTTTCATGCGAAAGAAAGTTGGTGTCGATGGATTTTGGTCGCGAGTACGCTAATCGAGGAGATTTGGAAACGATCGATGGTTGTTATACACATGATGTATAGATGGATCGGATTGACAATGGGTTTGTCGTGAATCGACAATCAAATCGAACGAAACAAAATCGTGAGTTCGATGTCCCGCCAGTGCTGAACACGATGGTGCTACCCGTTTGCAGATCCGACCGACGAATCGACGGATATCGCACATTTACTGGGGAAGGGACAATCGACATATTTGTATTTCGTGCAAAAACCCCCAATATTTTTTATGTACCGAATCGCGTGAAATTTGGCGTGGAGGTGCTCATGCGCGATTTACGCGTGCTGTGAGGGACCCATGAAGAATTTAGGGTTGTCGGGGGACTTATGCGCAAAATGGCAAATCTATATATTTTGCTCATTAGGGTTTGCTCCATGAAACCCTAACCCTAGCTGCCTCCACCCCTCCACAGCAACCCTAACCGACCCCCTCACCTCCTGTGCATCTTGATGCGCGCTGCCAGCCGCCGCCGGCCAGCCGCCGCCGGCCAGCCGCCGCCGTTCGTGGGTGCAGCCAAGCCCGTCCCTCACCATCATCACCACCATCTCCCTCTCTCCCTCCTTTCCTCTCTGGTTGGAAGCAACCAGGAGGATGGTGCATCTTTCTCTGCGGGTTGCTGCCGCTGCCACCGACCGACCCCCGGCGCGCCGCTCCGCCGTCCCCGGCCGTCCCTGCGCGCCGGCGCCGCCCTGCAGCCATGGCTGGGCCATCCTGGACCCGTGCGGGCTGGTGGAGAAGAAAGCCACCAGCCGCCGCCTCCCCTGGCCCACCGTCGACCCCACTCGACCTTCCGACACTGCCGCATCCGATCCCGACGATCGCCGTCGCCGCCGCCGCTCGCGCTGAGAGAGCGCCGCGCCCGCCTGAGCATGGATCTGCTCGGGCGGCCGGGCCACCTTGCGCGCCGCCGCCGCTGCCCGGACCGGCACTCCCCTCCTCCCTTGTGACCCCGGAGGGACGCCGCGTCGCCGTCCGGCGCCGCCCGGCAGCCGCCGCCGCCTGGAAGGCCAACCCGAGCTCGGCCCGGTTGGCTGCGGGCTAGGGCACCAAGGCCTATCGCCGGCGCTGCATCCCGCCGTCATCTGAGGCGAGCCCCGGCCTCCCCTCGCCGGCCGCAACCGCCTGCCGCCGGTGAACCCGCCGTCCGGCCGCCGCCGGCCAACTCGAGCCGCCCCCTGCTCCGGTAAGCCTTACTATCTGTCCTGTGCACTATTTTGGGTTTCGGCTCGTTATTCCGGCAATCCGAGGCCACCCCGATGCCTCCGGATGTGAGCACGATGATCCTTGATCAGTGCTGATCATCGTGCTCACCTTCTTTTGGGTCAGCGAGCCCCTGGTTAGCGACAAAAGCGCGATTCATGTTCTGCGCGCGTAGTTTGCTGAACTTCACGTCGCTTTGGCCCTCTCCACAGCGGTCGGCTTTGCTCCAAATCGAGAGCACGGCCTCCGACACGTCGAGACCTATCAGTGCGTGTCTCGGCTGACCCCGAAAATGCTCAGTTTGTCGTATCGACCCATCGTGTCCGTTGAATCACATTGAATAATGTGATTTTATTAAAGATTGAGGACTTTTATGCAATTGTACACCGCGTGGGCCCTGTGGGCAGTATGTATGAACTGCGTGTGACCTCTGGACTGATTGTCCAAGGTCCGATGTCTTACGCGACAATCGAAAGTTGATTTTCGAAGCGTTTCCCGACGAAATCCGTCGACGGAACGCGGTTTACGATTCGGGAGTTATCCGACACGACTCGTATGTTCTATTGGCTGCCGCTGAGCCTTGTTGGCTGGTTGTCCCGGCCGTCTCGTGTATTCGGAGACGCCCGGTGAGCGGTAGTGGGTTCCGGTGTCGAAATCGACACTTTCGGGAACCCGGATCGGGACGATTATCCGACGATGATCGTTTCGATGTTCGATCTTGTGCTTGCTGCCAAGACACCCAAACGGATGTGCTTTGGGGCAGCGGTTGACTCGTGGAGCGAGTCGGTGCCTTTCGGGACTGTTCGTGTGTCCCGGGAACGTCCCGGTGTGATTTCGGGACTTCCGACACTGTTTGGAGATCGGTTTTGGGAAACCGAGTCTCGGGATTTTGGGAGTGTGTGCATGTGTATTCTGATTGAGTCGTTTGAGGTTTGTCCCTGACTCGGTGGACCTATCGTAGGTCCGGTTGATTCGCAGCGCGTTCCGGATTCCGACGCGATATTCGCACAGGTGGGTACTTCGATCCGAAGTTGGTTTAGTGGTGCATGCTCGGTGACGTTCCTTCCACTCTCCCTTTTTATACTTCGTATACATATATGCATGTGATAGTGAGCTAGCACCTTGGGATCTCTACTTGCATTCTTTACTTGTTCTAGCAGTAGAGTAGATATGATTACATCTGTATCTGAGATGATTTTCTCGTGACCTTCTTGGTCGGTTTCTTGACACGGTTGTCTGATGACCTATACGGTCGGTATACCCGGAGGGGTGGATTATTGGCTGTTTGCCAACATTTATTGGTCATACTTGCATTGATCGCCATTACTCTTGCGCATTTCGCGAACACCAGCGGCTGATCCCCGCAAGAGGGTGTTCTTTTCCGGAAAAAAAGTGGTCGTACGTCCGACCCGTGAGCTCAGTTGGGCACTTATATGCTGGCAGAGTAGGAGTGGCATGAGCCTGAGGTCTGCGGACTGGCTAGATTGGGTATATTTGCTGTATTCATTTGTTGATGCATATCATTTACAGTAGCACTAGTGCAGTTGTACCTTGTTTCCCTTCTCTCATGGCTACTGTATTGTTATATCTATCTATCTCCTGGTTATCGGTGTGTACGCTTGCCTTCGTCGGCTTGCGGTACCCACTGGGAGGAGGAGACATGTTTACATGTTCTCACTCCCCCCACTTTGTTGATTTTTCAGGTGATCCAGCTAGTTCGAGTCGGGGCGAGACGTGAGGCACGTCATTTGCGATCCTAGAACTCCCGACCCGGTCATTGGTTTAGTTTTTCTTACTTGCACTTTGAATAAATAACTTTAGAAGTATGGTTCAGTTTTATTTACTCTTTGGACATGTAGTTTATTAATGCTTAATAAAATACTTGTGATAAGATTTGCAAAACCCGTCTCATACCCTTCGTGGTAGCTTTTCTCTAAACTGAAAGGATATTTCTGTTGGTGATACGTTTGAATGATGGATGTGAATGAAATGAATGTGTTGTATATGTACTTGTGCGACGCCGTGCAGATACAGGGGAGGTTCTGTCCGAGTGAACAGTGGACTCCCTGTATTTGTGGCGGGTCTGTCGTCTCTGGGGTCAAGATTTTAAAGTAATAACAAAAAGAAAAATTTATCCTGTATTTTCCGCTGATCTTTTATGAACTCTAAATAGACCCCGGGGCGTGACAGATTAAGTGGTATCAGAGACAATGTACAACCATGATTTCATTCACTGATTGTTTTAAAACAAATAAACTGAACCATTGGTTAGGTTGACCATAGGAAGACCTACGGTATATAGTTGCGCGAGTGCGGGGTTGTGTGGGATTGAGTCCCGGTAAATTGGTCGAGTTTTATTAACTCGAGGTTTATTGTTGTTTTGTTACCCCTTGTTTGTTTTGCAGTTGCGGTGCAGACTTGTGTCTCTACTGGGAGTGGTGGCGGATTACCAGACAGATATCGAGTGGTAGGGTGATGTGCACCTGGTAAAACCACTCGGGGAAAGATGTTGATATTGAGGTTCTAGGCAGTGGCATCTGCTGGGCCTTAGCTGACTGCTGAGCCGTGATTTCCTGGCCCCACTTTCCATGTAGAGCACAAGGTCCACTGCGGGTATCTCTATGGAGACGATACATTGTGCGGCTACCGTCGCAACCGTTTCTGGAGCTGTGTGAGTACAACTCGAGGATTGAAATGCAATCTTTGTGAGTATGGCTTTAGTGCCTATTCCTCTCTATTTAGAGCTCATGTACGCTCACGTACGATTACAGGCATCTCCGTGGAGATGATGAATTATGCAGGTTTTACTGCATGTATTGCGTGGGCTGCTGGTGTGCGACCCGAGGTTTGTTTGCCGACCGCTCGTGCGGTTGTGGTATGAGTAGAGCTTCTTGAGCTTTAGCGTGTAGGATCATGGTGCCTACCCTATTTCTCTAATCTCTAGTGGTGGCGTGAGTCACCGAGAGAAGAGCGAACCCAAGTATGGATAGTTGAAGTAATTTAGTGATAGTTTATGGGGTTCTCCCCTTTCATCTGATAAGTTGTTAGATTGACCCTGATCTTTAGGTTGATTGGAGTGTATCGAGGTTGTTATCGGATTCTTTATTGAGTTTCAGACAAGGTAGTGATTTTCGTGTGAGTATATGGGCGAGAACACGCCTAACTCATGAGACTGAAGTTTGTTCATGTTGCGAAGCGAGCTCAGAAGATCTTTCTCGCTTGAGTGATGTTTAGATATCTTGTCAGTAGATTTGTCAGTACAGTCGTTTAGATCTCCTTATGATCTTTGCGCCTATTGGCGTAAGCCAGGATTGGTTTTGACTTAGCTTCAACGTCGGATTTTTATGGAGTACGCGTAGTGTGAGGCAATCCCAACACCTAAATCAGTGTGGTATGTGATGACACGTGGCGTATGTATGCTTATGGCATAGAGGATGAAGCCCTATAGGATAATTGGAATACATTAAGGGTAATCTGTGGAATTGTGAAAGGCTCGAAAATTGAGTTGTTGATCGCTTTTAGCTTATGCAGTTGGCGACTCTATGTCGCGGATAGTTCTTATTCTTGTTGTTGGAGCCATAGTACTCCTAGAGAGTCGGCTCGATGGCTGGTCCAATCTCGAATATCGACTTTCGTAGTCGATATTTGTGAATGCTGTGGTGCACTCCGGTGCAGCATTGTGAGATTGGATGATTTCGTGCTAGTGTCACCTCTCCAACGTGGCGTTGGAGATGGATCTATGGTATTTCTCTTTTCTTTTGATAAATGCGTTGGCTGCAGACAACGTATTGTCAAAAATTAAGACGAAATGCCTTACCCCTTTTGGGAGTATTTGGATTGGGATATTGTGTTTCCCGTGTTGATAACCATTATGGATGATCTCATGCAAAGGTTAGACTCATGGTCACCTCCGACCACGCAGTGTATTCTGAGTTAGCCCTGGGCAAGGTTATGTAAAGTGATGAGTTAACCTCACCAATAGTATGTACTTCGGTGTTGGTCTGGTTGTATACTAGCTAGTAGCCAGGTCTCGCATAGTTAAGGGGCGAGTTAGATAATGCGCTTCCAGTTACAATCTATATTGCATTGCTAGAAGATGTGAACTATGCTGGGCACATGGACGGAGCCTGGCCTTTGGCTCAGAAGTAGATGCAGATGTTTGAATACAAGGTACATGACATGGTTAAACATAAATTTTATGGGAGCAGATTGCTTTTCTGGTCACTTGATGATTGATGCATCTGGGTCTCGTTGAGACAGGTATCAGATGTGGTGTGGAAAATTGAATCGCTGGTCCCATGCGGATTTCAGCGACCGGGTTTCGTGGAGACAGATGTTGAGCATCACTGATGGTTTTGATAGTAAGTAGCGATTCGCAACCCCGTTGCGGACATCCGTGGACCTTTATGTCAAATCACATGTACCTGGATATAGGCTTACTTGTCGAGCTCAACTGATTGAGGTAGCCTTAGACCTTTTGGTCTAGGCGGACAGTTTAAATCTTGGACATAGGAGTGTCGGATACCGCAAGTGGGTATCGATGCTGAAGGTTTAACTTCGATCCGTTTGTATTACAAACTGGTGGGAGACTGTGGTCTCCGAGGGGAATGTTATTGATGCAGGAGTTAGGACAACGATATGGTTTCGCTCGTTGTGAGCAGGTTGACGTTGTTTGTTGGAGTGCGTCGTTTCGGACTCCGAAAACATACTCCAGACTTATGGTATTGTTCCGGGATTTGCCCGCATGAACCTTTGACGTAGTTGAGTTAGTTGCTGCTACGTGGACCAGATTTGGGTGGACCTTGAGTTTCTGAATGAAGAATTGTTGTCCCAGTTTTGGAAGAGTGTACAACAAGCTTTGGGTACGAAGCTAAACTTCAAAACGGCTTTCCATCCCCAGAGCGACGGACAGTCTGAGCGAGTTATTCAGACTCTAGAGGATATGCTTCGTGCATGCGTCCTGGATGATGGTGACGGGTGGTTCAAGTACCTGTCACTTGTGGAGTTGGCCTATAACAACAGTCATCAGGCGAGCATTGGGATGGCACCGTATGAGGCTTTATATGGGCGTCGATGTCGGTCCCCTATCAGTTAGGACGACATCGGAGAACGCCGCGTGATCGGGCCGGACTTGGTGGTGGACGCAGAGACAAAGATTCGCATTTCTAGAGAGCGATTATTGACTGCACAGAGTCGGCATAAGAGCTACGCGGACCATCGGTGTTGTGACCTGGAGTTTCAGGTCGGCGAGCATGTTCTGCTCAAGGTTTCACCGTCCAGAGGGATCAAACGGTTCGGTTTGAGGGGCAAGCTTAGCCAGAGATATGTGGGACCGTTTGAGATCTGGGAGCGCGTTGGTCCGGTGATGTACAGATTGGCTCTACCCCCGAGTCTCGCCCAAGTATATGATGTCTTCCACGTGTCCATACTTCGGAAGTGTAGTTCTGATCCGTCCCATGTCAGCAGTCCGATGATGACTATTCAGCTTCGGGGGGATCTAACCTACGATGAGGCTCCGACGCGAATATTGGCACGTGAGGAGAATCAACTGCGAAACCGGAGCATTCCGTATGTTAAAGTTCAATAGGCTAATCATGAGGAACGCGAAGCGTTATGGGAGCTTGAATCGATTATGTGGGAATGTTACCCACATTTACTTGAGGGGTAAATATATTCAAGTTTCGGGGACGAAACTTTTTTAAGGGGGGAATGATGTAAAGACTGAGAATTTTGCTATACAATTTAACTCTCCGTTAACGATGTTTATGTGTGTATTTTAATTACATAATCACTCGTCAAGTTTCGGGAGAAAATGATTTAAAATGGAAGAGTTACGTGATTTCGAAAATTCACTTAAGTGAATAGTAACTCTGGTTTTCCAGATAGGCCGATGATTAAAGATGGCTTCTGGAGTGTATCGGACTCCGCTCTTAGTGGTCCAATAGCTCGTTTTCAACTGTTCGACTATTCTGGACTCAATGGCGCTAACAGATTTAAGATTTGATGCACGGTTTTTGAGAAAACTGGACCTTGTCGAAAAATAGACTTTTTATTCTTCATTGTTTCAGACTCGCAAAGCTTACCGTAGCTCCGCTTTGCGTATGAACCCTCGGACAGGGACCTTTCATGCGAAAGAAAGTTGGTGTCGATGGATTTTGGTCGCGAGTACGCTAATCGAGGAGATTTGGAAACGATCGATGGTTGTTATACACATGATGTATAGATGGATCGGATTGACAATGGGTTTGTCGTGAATCGACAATCAAATCGAACGAAACAAAATCGTGAGTTCGATGTCCCGCCAGTGCTGAACACGATGGCGCTACCCGTTTGCAGATCCGACGGACGAATCGACGGATATCGCACGTTTACTGGGGAAGGGACAATCGACATATTTGTATTTCGCGCAAAAACCCCCAATATTTTATGTACCGAATCGCGTGAAACTTGGCGTGGAGGTGCTCATGCGCGATTTACGCGTGCTGTGAGGGACCCATGAAGAATTTAAGGTTGTCGGGGGACTTATGCGCAAAATGGCAAATCTATATATTTTGCTCATTAGGGTTTGCTCCATGAAACCCTAACCCTAGCTGCCTCCACCCCTCCACAGCAACCCTAACCGACCCCCTCACCTCCTGTGCATCTTGATGCGCGCTGCCAGCCGCCGCCGGCCAGCCGCCGCCGTTCGTGGGTGCAGCCAAGCCCGTCCCTCACCATCATCACCACCATCTCCCTCTCTCCCTCCTTTCCTCTCTGGTTGGAAGCAACCAGGAGGATGGTGCATCTTTCTCTGCGGGTTGCTGCCGCTGCCACCGACCCCCGGCGCGCCGCTCCGCCGTCCCCGGCCGTCCCTGCGCGCCGGCGCCGCCCTGCAGCCATGGCTGGGCCATCCTGGACCCGTGCGGGCTGGTGGAGAAGAAAGCCACCAGCCGCCGCCTCCCCTGGCCCACCGTCGACCCCACTCGACCTTCCGACCTTCCGACACCGCCGCATCCGATCCCGACGATCGCCGTCGCCGCCGCTCGCGCTGAGAGCCGCCGCGGCCGCTCCTGAGCATGGATCTGCTCGGGCGGCCGGGCCACCTTGCGCGCCGCCGCCGCTGCCCGGACCGGCACTCCCCTCCTCCCTTGTGACCCCGGAGGGACGCCGCGTCGCCGTCCGGCGCCGCCCGGCAGCCGCCGCCGCCTGGAAGGCCAACCCGAGCTCGGCCCGGTTGGCTGCGGGCTAGGGCACCAAGGCCTATCGCCGGCGCTGCATCCCGCCGTCATCTGAGGCGAGCCCCGGCCTCCCCTCGCCGGCCGCAACCGCCTGCCGCCGGTGAACCCGCCGTCCGGCCGCCGCCGGCCAACTCGAGCCGGCCCCTGCTCCGGTAAGCCTTACTATCTGTCCTGTGCACTATTTTGGGTTTCGGCTTGTTATTCCGGCAATCCGAGGCCACCCCGATGCCTCCGGATGTGAGCACGATGATCCTTGATCAGTGCTGATCATCGTGCTCACCTTCTTTTGGGTCAGCGAGCCCCTGGTTAGCGACAAAAGCGCGATTCATGTTCTGCGCGCGTAGTTCGCTGAACTTCACGTCGCTTTGGCCCTCTCCACAGCGGTCGGCTTTGCTCCAAATCGAGAGCACGGCCTCCGACACGTCGAGACCTATCGGTGCGTGTCTCGGCTGACCCCGAAAATTCTCAGTCTGTCGTATCGACCCATCGTGTCCGTTGAATCACATTGAATAATGTGATTTTATTAAAGATTGAGGACTTTTATGCAATTGTACACCGCGTGGGCCCTGTGGGCAGTATGTATGAACTGTTTGTGACCTCTGGACTGATTGTCCAAGGTCCGATGTCTTACGCGACAATCGAAAGTTGATTTTCGGAGCGTTTCCCGACGAAATCCGTCGACAGAACGCGGTTTACGATTCGGGAGTTATCCGACACGACTCGTATGTTCTATTGGCTGCCGCTGAGCCTTGTTGGCTGGTTGTCCCGGCCGTCTCGTGTATTCGGAGACGCCCGGTGAGCGGTAGTGGGTTCCGGTGTCGAAATCGTCACTTTCGGGAACCCGGATCGGGACGATTATCCGACGATGATCGTTTCGATGTTCGATCTTGTGCTTGCTGCCAAGACACCCAAACGGATGTGCTTTGGGGCAGCGGTTGACTCGTGGAGCGAGTCGGTGCCTTTCGGGACTGTTCGTGTGTCCCGGGAACGTCCCGGTGTGATTTCGGGACTTCCGACACTGTTTGGAGATCGGTTTTGGGAAACCGAGTCTCGGGATTTTGGGAGTGTGTGTGCATGTGTATTCTGATTGAGTCGTTTGAGGTTTGTCCCTGACTCGGTGGACCTATCGTAGGTCCGGTTGATTCGCAGCGCGTTCCGGATTCCGACGCGATATTCGCACAGGTGGGTACTTCGATCCGAAGTTGGTTTAGTGGTGCATGCTCGGTGACGTTCCTTCCACTCTCCCTTTTTATACTTCGTATACATATATGCATGTGATAGTGAGCTAGCACCTTGGGATCTCTACTTGCATTCTTTACTTGTTCTAGCAGTAGAGTAGATATGATTACATCTGTATCTGAGATGATTTTCTCGTGACCTTCTTGGTCGGTTTCTTGACACGGTTGTCTGATGACCTATACGGTCAGTATACCCGGAGAGGTGGATTATTGGCTGTTTGCCAACATTTATTGGTCATACTTGCATTGATCGCCATTACTCTTGCGCATTTCGCGAACACCAGCGGCTGATCCCCGCAAGAGGGTGTTCTTTTCCGGAAAAGTGGTCGTACGTCCGACCCGTGAGCTCAGTTGGGCACTTATATGCTGGCAGAGTAGGAGTGGCATGAGCCTGAGGTCTGCGGACTGGCTAGATTGGGTATATTTGCTGTATTCATTTGTTGATGCATATCATTTACAGTAGCACTAGTGCAGTTGTACCTTGTTTCCCTTCTCTCATGGCTACTGTATTGTTATATCTATCTATCTCCTGGTTATCGGTGTGTACGCTTGCCTTCGTCGGCTTGCGGTACCCACTGGGAGGAGGAGACATGTTTACATGTTCTCACTCCCCCCACTTTGTTGATTTTTCAGGTGA
This sequence comes from Puya raimondii, assembly GCA_016920855.1. Lineage (NCBI taxonomy): Eukaryota > Viridiplantae > Streptophyta > Magnoliopsida > Poales > Bromeliaceae > Puya > Puya raimondii. The sequence continues at coordinate 13,446,935 of JABWPP010000047.1, read as the reverse complement.
TCCAGCTAGTTCGAGTCGGGGCGAGACGTGAGGCACGTCATTTGCGATCCTAGAACTCCCGACCCGGTCATTGGTTTAGTTTTTCTTACTTGCACTTTGAATAAATAACTTTAGAAGTATGGTTCAGTTTTATTTACTCTTTGGACATGTAGTTTATTAATGCTTAATAAAATACTTGTGATAAGATTTGCAAAACCCGTCTCCTACCCTTCGTGGTAGCTTTTCTCTAAACTGAAAGGATATTTCTGTTGGTGATACGTTTGAATGATGGATGTGAATGAAATGAATGTGTTGTATATGTACTTGTGCGACGCCGTGCAGATACAGGGGAGGTTCTGTCCGAGTGAACAGTGGACTCCCTGTATTTGTGGCGGGTCTGTCGTCTCTGGGGTCAAGATTTTAAAGTAATAACAAAAAGAAAAATTTATCCTGTATTTTCCGCTGATCTTTTATGAACTCTAAATGGACCCCGGGGCGTGACATCTAAAGGCTCAAAAGCTATCAAGATGTAAACAGATTATGAAGATGACTTAAGGGATTCATCAAAGAGACAGAAATTTGTCGCATAAACGTTCAAATTTGAGATAAAATAAATATCGCACAGGGGGTGGCTCTTTGAGCATCTTTCATGTTTGTGGACCACCTTATAACTCCGAAAAATAAATTTTGTGATATTTTTTCTTTTGCATTTTTTTGCACATATATATATTTTTTCCGGATATGCAATTCAATTCTCATGTGGTAACTGCACACACTAACCGGACGACCGGGGTGGTAGCTCTTTCCTCCATGTGATGGTAGTTTTCACACTCCTTTAAGGATGTAACTCTTTTCACATCTTTCAAAGCATATGAGCATTCTTTTCTCAATATAATAATGACTCCCCCTCACTTAAGCAATCTCTTAGTGTCACGCCCCGGGCCCTCGTGGGAGCCTACCAGGCACGTGCACAGACCCGCCGTGTACCTCAAACAACACAATGTACACAAGGCGTCTATGCTAACAATGATCAAGTAGAATAAGGAATACATCCTAACAAGGTAATCAGAGCGAGAACATATGTCTACAACTAAAATATAATCAACACAACTAAAATCTCAAGATATACAAAAGAGTTTATACATCTTATCAACAATAGATCAATTAAACATCTATACACATTTCATATAAAATACAATGAAAGGACAACATGGTATGCCTACAACGACACCACCGTAGAGGCTCTAGCTAGCTGCTAACCCCTTGCCGCGATCCCAAGCCTCTCCTGCTGCGGAAGGCTCTGAAAAACCCAACAACAATGGGGGTGAGAACTATTAATCAATAGTTCCCAGTGGGTAAGCCGCCGAGAGTGGCGAATTACACCGCTAGGTCAACTGAGGCAAGATAGTTTAACAGAAACATAAAGCATAAAACATTAAATGCTAAGCAGATAATTCTACAACTATCATGCCTCCAGTAACTAAATCATCTACATGAACATGTTACAAAGTATGTAAACGTTTTACTCATGTATGTGTAAGTATGCCATGATCGACTACACATAATCTAATGTCATAAACTTACTATAAGTCAAGTTTATCACTACACAAATGACTTGCCTCCAACTACAAGTATGAAATGTATGATCAATTTTCTATTACATGTATGAACTATATGACTTGTTCCCTACAATATGTATGTCATGTTTACCAACCACTAGTGTGTCAAGTCATGTTAATGTTTCACTACATGTAATGCCACAATGTCACCACCCTATACTATGTCCATACACTACATGTATATGCATCAATTAATTAGGGTGTCAAATGTCACATTTCGGTTAAAATAATCTCTTACCATATGAATATTCACCTTGCATACACCATAACTGTGTAGTCATAAAATAATACAATAGCGGGATGTTCATCTTGTGCCGTGCCTAATGGCTCCGTGGTAGTCAACACCTCACGCTTTGGTGAGCCTTACCCACGGCGGTTCCATTTCGGCGCTCTCTCTAACACACGGGCGAAATAACTGTCGCTAGGCCAACTCCGGAGTGCCGGCTTGTAGGGAGCGACCCTCACAAGCATGTGTAAACGAGCATAGTAGCAACAAGCAACAATCAACCATAGTAATATCATAAGTTTAATTTCACGTTATGTCAAAACATATCTCTTTATGTTTACTACATTCGATAGCCAATATGCTAAATGTCAACAATATCTTGTTGTTCTCAATGTCCAACGGTATGTCCCTACCAATATGTCAATGTCTCTAACATGTAACCGTTCATCTCTTAGTTTACTAAGTCCAAAAATCATGCATTCTACAAATGCCAAAATCATGCATTCTACAAATGCCAAAATCATGCATTCTTCTAATGCCATGTACTATGCATTCCACCAATGCCAAAACTATGCATTATACTAATGCTGTAATCCATGCATTCTACAATGCCATATGTCATGTATTCTACGATGCCAACAAATCCATAATCATGCCATGCATAAGCTACAACAACCTCTACTACATAGAGTATAGAGCAATCATGCAAGTGTTTAACTAACCCCATGAACTCTCGTTTGATCAATATTATTAACAAATGCAAATAGAATCCCTTTCCTCATGTCTTAAACATGGAATCAATCCGCGACCTAAAGGTCGAGTCCAAGGCCAACAATGTCCGTCAAAGTTGCTCACCTAGATGAGGTGCAACAACTTATCATGCATTTACCATAACTTCTCCTTTCTCTATACAAGCATACTCTAGTATGCAAGAGAATTCACTAATTCCACAACCAAGTAGTGTCTCCTATGATGCTCATTCCTAGCATGCATAACCTAATTAGCATTTCATAATGCATCATTACACTACTAACACCAATACTCTAGCATGCATAACATTCTCATAATGCCATACTATATGAAATAGGCACTTTTCATATACAACATATATATCTCATGCAATCACAATCATCCTCATGCCATAATTAACATAATTATGCATCTAATCACTCCTATAACTAGATAGGAGACATAGGGGGGGGAGTTCACCCATTTCGGTGAGGTCAAACCCACCGGATACCCGTCGAGACCTCGCAGTACGTCGAAACGAAGTTGTCTCCCGAGCTTCTCATACCCTAAGATAATTTTCCAAGGGGTTAAAAGCTTCGAACGAACAATTTCGAAAACCACCAAAATCTATGAGGTAAAAGGGTGAAAATTACCTTGAGCAAGTAAAACTTGTTCTAAGTCCAAATTGAGGTTAGAGATCTTTAAATCCAACCTACAACAACGTTCTACACCCATCAATTCCACCTCAAGGGCTCACAATCACAAAACCCTAAACCAAACCCTAGTTTTCAAGAAACTAGGTTTTCATGCTAATCTCAAGCAACAATCAAAAATAGAGGTTGTAAAAGGGTCTACTAACCTCAAATTAAGCTTCTAACCAAGCTCACACAAGCTAGGGTTGAAGATCCATCCTCCAACAAGCTCTCCTCACAAGCCACAAGCTCCTCTAGCAAGCAACAAGCAAAAGGAGAAGAGAAAAGAGATCAAAACCCAAGATTTCAAGGGTTTGGGAGAGAAAATCTAGAGAGAGAAAGAGGAAAAACCCTACCTCTCCTTCTCCTCCAAGCCTCAGCCAAAACAACACAAGAGGGGGTGAAGGGGTACTTAACCCAATGCACAAAATCCACATAGGCCCCTCAAAAAGCCAAAATTGCAAAACTGCACAAAATGCATTCTGCAGCACTGTATACCGGTATGCGCATGTGTATACCGGTATACTGTGCAAAATTGCAAAACCCGAGCCTCGGCCAGCAAGCTGCGCAACCACATTCCGGTATGCCAATTCCAGTACCGGTACGTAGTGCATTCCGGTATGCCAATTCCAGTACCCGAATGCAGTACAAATTCTGCACTTTATGCAGAATTTGCTCTCCGGAGTCCGTTTTCGCCCTTTTTAAGCCACGAAAACACCTCAAAGCTCACCAAACTCAACCCAAAACTCCAGAATAGCATAAGGCACTATTCTCTCACTAGAACTCCGCAATTTGCTAAAGTTCAGTGTACTACACTTAGTTGAAAGAATATGTGACAAATTTTAGTCCATAAGAGAATGACTATTCATCAAATTCAACACACACAACCGAGATAGGTTAAGCTCCTAAAGATTACACATGAGTACCTAAATTTGATGAATATAAGTATTAAGAATTCTCATAATAAATTATCTTCATAAATAATAAAAATAAAATAAAATCGATAATTAATGTGAAATTAATTAGAAATGAATGAAAGTGAAGTATTGACATTGCAAGCACTATTTAATGTTTAACCATTCAATGAATTTTCAAAAATCGTAACAATAAAAGCACCAAAACGTGTAATGCAATGATCATGAGATACGCAATAAGAACCAATCAACACATTACACAAAGTCAAAACAAGTTAAGATTTAAGACAAGAAAAGATATCACCTTTTCGAACCCAAACTTGTCGAATTATTGGTTGTCTTGGTTTGTTGCGGTTGAGCACCGATTGTTTTGACATTTGATCATCCGTTGGTCGCCACGTTGCATTCGGCTTTGTGTGCACTATTTGTTGTGGCTTCGACTTCCGGTTGATCTTGGATACTCGACCCTTTTGATGTTGCTTTTGAAACCGTAAGGGTTGTCGAGTATTGGATGATGCCGATAGATGTTTAGAAGATGCCGGTTGAGTTTTCTTATCTTTTCTAGGGCATGTCTTCTTGATGTAGCCTTTGTTTCCACATCTATGACATACTTTATCCTTCAAAATAGTTGAGACTTTATGTGCTGAATTTTTAACCTTCTCAACATGTTTCCGCTCATATCCAAGTCCAAGTTTGCTTGTTTGACCCAATCCGAGCATGTCATCAAGTTTCTTTCATCCGGAGGAGAATTTTTGTATGTCGGACTTGAGTTCATGGACTTGTTTAGTCAAGACTTGGTTAGAAGTATGAAATTCCTGGACTTGATGTTCTAGAAAACAATCTTCTCTTGGTAGGATTTGATCGTTATCTCCGATTGGTCTAGCTTCTCTTGGAGGATTTTGTTGTTGATCAATATTGACTCCTTTTCCTCCTCAAGAGCTTTAGATGTAGTCTTCAATTTATTGTTCTCATCTTCTAGCTCAAGTAAGCGTTTCCTCAGTTTTTATTGTGCTTAGCCATTTTTCTCGATTCAATGAGTAGTTGATTATACGCCTCGGCTAAGCCTTCGTCATCCGACTCCCCTTCACTTGTGCCATCGTCGCTCGACGTTTCATGCAAAGAAGGAGGAAGCAAATCATTAAAAATAGATGATAAACAAAGAACCGACGAGGAAGGTAAAGAAGTATGTGAACATAAAGCTATAGCATCATTCTTTTCCTCTTCACTTGAGGTCGATTCATCCGAAGTAGAATCGTCCCAAGTTTTTGCTTGCAAAGCCTTCTTTTTATATGATTTTTTCGTGGGACAATCCGTGGAAATATGGCCGTAGCCTCTACACTTGTAGCATTGGATTTCTCTATCAAATTCATCTTTTTCTTTAGATGACTTTGCAAGTTTCTTCTCTTTAGAAGATTTAGAATTTGAAGATCCTTTAGAAGAAGATTTGGATGTAGATCGATTTGTCTTGTTCTTTCGAAAATTTCGACGAAATTTCTTTGTGAGACGCGCTAATTGATGTTCAAAGTCGGCAAGTGAAATTTCTTCGTCGGAATCCGAGTCTCCTCCTCCTTAGTAGATTTGAGTGCAATACCTGTACTTTTAGAAGAAGACTTGGAAGAAGATTCATTAGTAGGAAAAGTCATTTCATACGTTTGTAAAGCGCCTACTAATTCCTCTACTTTCATCTCGTCCGGATGCTTAATAGTTTCAATCGCCGCAACCTTTGGACGAAATCTTTCGGGAAGAGTTCTCAAAAATTTTCTTACAATTTTGGATTCCGAGATTTTCTCTCCCAAGTTCGCACATGTATTAACTACGTCTTGAAGACAAGTGTAATACTCGGTAAAGGTTTCATGTTCCTCCATGTGAATTGAATCAAATTTGCTTGTTAGCATTTGGAGTTTTTGAACCTTTACAAGCTTGTTCCTTCATGCGTAACTTGGAGAGTATCCCAAATCTCCTTAGCCGTTTCACACGCCGAGATGCGTGAAAACTCGGTTTGAGATAGAGCATTAAATAAGGCATTAATTCTCCTACCACTGTAAGAAGATAAATCAATCTCTTCCTTACTCCACTTATTCCGAGATTTGGGGACGTTAACATTATCGACGATTTGAGTGGGATAAATCCATCCAAATTCTATGGATTGCCACACTTGCTCATCGATGCACTCTTTGGGCGTAATAGAACACTCTCATGGGGTTTGAATCCTCGTTCGTCCTAATCTGAGCATGTACTCGTGGCAAGCTCGCACTCTTAGGGCGTAATAGAACGCTCTCATGGTGTTTCAATCCTCGTTCGTTCGAATCTGAGCTTGTACTCGTGGCAAGCTCGCACTCTTTGGGCGTAATAGAACTCTCTCATGGGGTTTCAATGCTCGTTCGTTCGAATCTGAGCATGTACTCGGGGCAATCTCGCACTCTTAGGTCGTAATAGAACGCTCTCATGGGGTTTCAATCCTCGTTCGTTCGAATCTGACCATGTACTCGTGGCAAGCGAGCACTTGGGCGTAATAGAACGCTCTCATGGGGTTCCAATCCTTGTTCAATGATAACCCTATATGCATGGAATTTTTACATATATACACATATGAACAAAATGATAACATAGACATAGGAAGAAATCCGACCATTCCGGAGAGCACCACCCACTTCGTTTTAACGTCAAGGGCCCCGAAACCAAGTCTCGCGATTTATCTCCGCCGAAAAGCCTCGACCCAAGCCTAACGAAGGCAAAACGGCAATTTTTCCCAATAGAACGTCGTAGGCTCGTAAGGACTCCAATCCAAGTTGCCCAACGCGTCGATTTATCCTTCAATTAAAGATTTATGAGATCAATTTGGTTCAAAACCTCTTGGGGGCAAAAGCCCCAAATCCAAGCCCTAGGTTTCATGAACCTCAAGAACACCCAAAAATCATGGTGATCCTTTGATTAAACTAGTCTAGAATCATCTAGAGATCTCTAATACACCAATTTTAAAGGATTTAATCCAAACCCTAATAATTGAAGGATTTTAATTGCATAAAACTTAATCAATTAACCTAGGTAGGTTATATTTAAAAGCTAAATCAAATTACATATGTTGGGGCATGAGATGCACCATATGATTGAATTTCATCATGTGGTTTGGACTGATTTAACATTATTTTGTATTAGATACAAAATATAATTGCATTAGATTCAATTTGAAATAAGTTCTGATGAGACTGAAATAAAGACCAAAACTTCCTGTTATAAATATTAAGTTGTAACGAATAGTGTTATGAATACTCTATCGTGGCCTTCTACCGTTATAAGGTGTGGGTGTTTTTTTTCTAATATTGAGTGGTACGCATGGTTACATGGGCCACTTGTATAGAAAAAGTGCAACCACCTTATCAACATTTGATTATGTGGTAAAATTAGTATTGTACCCAATAACTGTTAGGTAAGGGTTCAATATTAGTTTTATACACATATTGAACGGTAGGTCAAACTTAACTAGGATGTAAAGCCAATAACTGTCAGGTGAGGCTTTTATATTCTAGAGGCCAAAGAATGATTGCAACATATTTTTGAAACATTGGGCAAGAGTTGTCCACTCATCGATTTACTACTTATCAATAACTGTTAGGTGAGATAATTGGTAAAATTGGTGAGACCGTAATCCCCACTAGAAACCAATTTAGGAGGTTTTCGTTTCTTCACTTAGGGAGTGTGGAGATCCGTAAAACTTAGTGGGAGACACCATTTGATTAAAAGTCCATAATCAAATGGAATAATGAAAAGTACATAACTAACAGGATATCTTTATCTTCCACAAAATATGGCTGCTTCTAACCCTCTCACTAAAATTCTTGATGCTAACCGCTTGGCCGGCCCTAATTTTTTTGATTGGCTACGAAACTTGAGAATCGTTCTCAATTCTGAGAAAATTACCTATAATTTGACTACGCCTGCTCCAGAACTTCCAGTCGATGACAATGAGCAACAGAGAGCTGCTTATGAAAAATGGATAGATGATGATAATAGAGTCAGGTGCTACATGTTGGCGTCGATGAGCAATGAGTTGCAACGCCAACATGAGCACATGGAAAGTGCGTCGGCCATTCTACTTCACCTACAAGAACTGTATGGTGAACAGAGCCGCTCTACTCGATATGAAATATCAAAACGGCTGTTTCGAGCAAGAATGTCCGAGGGCTAATCTATTAATAATCATTGTTTGAGAATGATTGAGGATATAGAGGAGCTTGGGAAGCTCGGCCTACGGATGGATGCAAATGTGCAGACAGATTTAATTCTGCAGTCTTTACCTGACTCTTTTTCGCAGTTCGTAATGAACTTTCAAATGAATAAGATTCAATGCACTCTCTTAGAGCTCTTGAATATGCTGGTGACTGTGGAGGGAACAATAAAAGGTAATAAGGGGTCGATCTTGGCTATGGAACGAGCTTCTTACTCCAAAAGAAAGTCTAAATGGAAAAATAAGAAATCTAATAAGAAACCAAAGGCAGATAGCAAAAGACAAGTTCCTAAAAAGGCTGCTAAAGGAAAATATTTCCACTGTAATGGAGATGGCCATTGGAAGAGGAACTGTCCCGAATACCTTGCTAGCCTAGAGGACAAGGCAAAGGACAAGCCTTCCGAAGGTAAGTCCAACCTGCTCATTGTTGAGACTAGTCTATCGGTATGTTCTACTACTACTTGGATAATTGATTCTGCATGCACTTCTCACTTCTGCACCTCGATGCAGGGTTTAAGACAAAGTAGAAGGCTAAAGGAAGGAGAAATCACCCTACGAGCGGGTAATGGAGCAAAAGTTACTGCATTAGCCGTAGGAACCTATCCTATACTATTACCGTCAGGCATAGTTATAGAATTAATAAATTGTCTTTATATTCCTAATGCTAGTAGAAACTTAATTTCTGTTTCCTCATTAGTATTGATTGGTTATAAATTTATTTTTGAAATAAATACTTGCTCAATTTATTTGAGAAATAAATTGATAAGCTATGGAACAATGATTGACAAATTATATCACTTACATATGGATGTAAGTATAAATACAGTTGTGACGCCCCGAACTTCCCAAGGGATCACCCATCCTAGGACTACTCCCATCCTAGCATGCTTAACTCTCTCAACCTCTTGGGCCTAGCCACCACCCAAAATGCTTAAGCCGGGTTAAGAGTTTAGCCCTATTATATCTTATATATAGGACTACTTGGGGTCTCACAATCTCCTCCCCTTTAAGCTCTGACGTCTTCGTCAGTCTCAGACTCACAAGTACCAGGCGATGTGAGACGTCTCGCTAGCCTTGTCATTCCGACCCTGGCTCAGCCAAGACTCATCTCACACTTCCGGCTAGTAATTGACTCTGATATCAACTGTGACGCCTCAACTTCCCAGGGGGTCACCCATCCTAGGACTACTCCCGTCCTAGCACGCTTAACTCTCTCAACCTCTTGGGCCTAGCCACCACCCAAAATGCTTAAGCCGGGTTAAGAGTTTAGCACTATTATATCTTATATATAGGACTACTTGGGGTCTCACAACAGTTGAGCAGGAAGTAAATGCCGTAGGGTCTAAGAGATCTAGAGAAGAGGTAAATCACAAGTATATGTGGCATCTTAGATTAGGTCACATCGGTGAAGATCGGATTAACAAATTGGATACGGCTCGAAAGCCAATGAGCTTAAGAGCCCTTCTTTAACCAATTTGTTAATCCTATATTCAAGGAAAGATGACCAAAATACCCTTTATTGGACAAGGGGAAAGAGCCACTGAGGTACTTGCCCTGGTGCATACTGATGTGTGCGGACCATTCGATGTACAAGCCAGGGGTGGTTATATTTACTTCATCACCTTTACTGACGACTATTCACGGTATGGGTATGTCTACTTGATGAGACAAAAGTCTGAAGCTATTGAAAAGTTCAAAGAATTTAGACATGAAGTAGAAAAACAAACTGGAAAGTTTATTAAGATCCTTCGATCAGATCGAGGAGGGGAGTACTTAAGTATAGACTTTCTAAATTACCTCAAAGAAAACGGTATCATCTCTCAATGGACTCCTCCTGGTACTCCAAAACTTAATGGAGTATCTAAACAGAGGAATCACACTTTATTAGATATGGTGCGATCCATGATGAGTTTCACAGATTTGCCTATGTCACTTTGGGGGTATGCTCTCCTTACTGCTGCATATATCTTAAATAGAGTACCTTCCAAATCTGTTTCTACCCCTCCATATGAGATTTGGCATGGTAGAAAATCAAGTCTTGGTCACCTCAAGGTTTGGGGATGTCCGGCTTTTATTAAGAAGCTGAAGACGGACAAATTGGAAGCAAGGTCGGATAAAGGTAGATTCGTTGGTTATCCCAAAGAATCATTGGGATACTATTTCTATTTTTCACAAGACCAAAATATTATTGTGAGCCGGCATGCCTCTTTTCTTGAGAAACAATTTATTCAAGAAGGAGATAATGTAGTGTATCGGATTTTTTTAATAAAAAAGTAAGTGAAAATAAAAATAGTGTGAGATAATATTTTTATTGGACTTAGAGAAGTAAAAATATAAGTCGGAAGTAACTTGTGCTGAAATTGGATCGAAAACAGGAGATTTAGAATTTTCTGTAAGGAACGGGGCTTTTTTTTTAGCAGAAAATTTACAGTGTCAGAAAATTATGAAAATTTAAGGAAATGTCAGAATTATTTTTCTGAGGTTAGATTAAAAGTTTCATATCATTCCGACACTCGGAAAGTGAAAATAAAATATAACAGCAATCTGCTAGAGATTTTAGTCGGTAGAGCTTTCGATGACCAAAAAATGGTCCGAAACTAAATAGTGATGATCAGTTCTTCTGATTAACTTAAACCGAGCATGACTGTCAAATTTGAGCGCAAACGGACATTTAGAAGGACTCCGGCGAAAAGTATCAGATTCTGAACTGAAATTGCAATAGTGTTGGAGGGTTTTTTTTTTTAAGGGAGCTCTCTCCCTTTTCTCCCTCAGCAGAACACACACACGCACACCCATAAGAGAGAGAGAGAAGCTCTCTCTCCCTCACGGTCTCCTCTCTCTCTCTCTAGTTCTCCCCAAACGTGGGGTTTTGGTGGAGATCGAGCTCAGGAACGCGTAGAGGACGTCGGATCGAGCTCTAGCGCGCGTGGCGGCTCGGGGAGCTCGCGACCCGAGGTGAGGTTTTTCGGATTAGGGTTTAGGATTCTTGCTAAATCCTTCAAAATTGAGATATGTGAGTTCCCTAGATGATTCTACACAAGGTTGTTGAAGGATTCTCCGTAAATTTCGGAATATTCGCGAAGAAATCGGAAAACCCTAGTGTTAAGGAGGGTTTTGGATTTCGAGGGTTTAAAAATGGTTTGAACCCGTAGAACCGTAATTGGAGGTTAGCGAAACACGCGGGACAACTGAATTTCGTCGAACTGCAAGAAACGAAACTGTTTTGAGTTCGACTCGGAGTAACGTGAATCTCCGTGTGTGTTAGGGCTTGGAGCATGAAGAACAAGCTTGAAGCCGAGGATTAGAGCCCGATTGCAAGTGTCTACAAGCAATCGGAAGAGCGTAAGGTGAGTTTGTGCTTACCGAAGTGATTAGGTCACTTCCATGCCAAAGAGTAAAGTATAACTTTATATTTGATGCATGTAATGATAGGTTAACTAGTAATATGAGTAGGCATAAATTGTATGCTACTTAGGATAAATTAGATACCATTGGACGTATAACACTAGGCAATTGTTGACATATGAGTATATATATATATATGTGAGTGTATGCCTAGGTGTGGATGTGAACATAGGTCGATGAACTCTAGGATAATTAGAGGATTCGACAAATTGGAAACAAGGACTAGATGTCATGAATCCTAGTTGTGGACAACTAGGATAACAAATAACATGATTGGGCATTGAACCTAGTGTCATTGGACATTTGTTAGAAAATGTAGTAGTAGGAAGACCACTTGTACTGGAATGTTATTAACCTAGAGTCGTGAACCTAGGTTGGGTAATAAAGTGGAGAGAAACCGCTTAGATTGGGATGTTAGTGAACTTAGTGTCATTGAACATAGGTTGGAAACATAGTGGTAGGATAACCACTTGGTCGTGAAAACATGAACCTAGAGAGGTTGACCATTAGGGTAAATGATGAACCCTTAAGACTTGGAATGAAATGATGTGCACATCTATGGAATATGGAATAACCTTGGCGTGTGCGACGATTTCGCCGCCAGATGGGTTTTGGTATCAGCTCAGGCGTGTGCGACGACTTCGCCGCCGTAGGCTGGATACCCGGGGTGTGTGCGACGATTTCGCCGCCCAGTGACTTGAGCCATTGTTGGCGTGTGCGACGATTTCGCCGCCAGGTGGCTAAGTCAGGTAAAGGATTACGCCGCCCAGTGACTTGAGCCATTGTTGGCGTGTGCGACGATTTCGCCGCCAAGTGGCTAAGTCAGGTAAGGCGGTAAGCTGTGGATAATTGACTCAAGAGTGAGTCGGGTTTGACCTTGGCTGAGGTAAGTAAAACCTTAGGAGAGAATTGCATATAAAGTGGATAGTGAAATAGAAAGTAGAAGAGAATACCTACTTGCATGGATTTTCATTATCGCATTTGCATGAAGCATAAGCATGTTTACCGTTTTTGCGTGTATTAGAGTTATATGCTTACAAGTTATATGTATGTACTAACCCATGCTTATATGCTTCCTCTAGACCTGGTGGGTCGAGCTTCTCTCTTGGGTGGCCTTACCTATTGGGAACTATTTTATATAGTTCTCATCCCACTGTTTTTCAGGTCCACACGCGAGCGGCGCGACGGCGCGAGGAAAGGGCGTAGTTTAGTAGATAGCGCCCTACCACCTGTCACCAGATAGAAGTACCCTCTACTATGTATTTTAGGGCTATTACAATGAAAAGAATGAAATGTACCGTGTATATGATTGTATTTGGAAAGAATGAAACAGAAGTGTAATGTAAAATGCATGTGATGAATGCTTGTAATAGCTTTGTAGTTTGTGATGCTTTCCTTATGCAATCTGTGTATGAATTATGTTCCTGTTTGGAACTTCGTGAACTGTACTGATTGCGACGCCTTTGACGTACAGGGGAAACTTTGTTCGTTCGGCGGGTCTGTGTGCGTGCCCGAACCGACCAAATCGGCGGTCTCGGGGCGTGACAGACTAAGGTGGTATCAGAGCGTAGAAATGGTCTAGGTGGACCTAGGAGACCCTAGGAGGGTAAACCATAAGGACCTAGGCTCGCGAGAGACGAAGATTTGTGAATTGTGGCGAAAGATGAATCGATTGGGTCGTATATTGGTTATGCCTCTAATAGGATGTTAGAGGTAGATTTAAGGCGTGGTTTATTCTCAGCTAAGTGTGTTCATGTTGGCGCGCGACAATATGAACCCAAGGGATGAGAATAGGCGCCCTTATGTAACTTTCGCCTAATTTGTGTCCGTAATTTGAATCATGTTTGTACTTGGCCTAGAAGGTCGAGGAATTGATCGAATTGTCGTGTTTCAGGATACGATGGCGTCACGTAGGCGATCTTTAATGAGATCGACACGGGGTGGGCCTAGTGAGGCCCCCGAGCCATCCGTGGCAAGTGGAGACCCGGAGCTCCGTGAACAGCTGGCCACACTCGTTGGAGTAGTGCAACAGCAAGCTGAGTCGACGCAGCGACAACAGGAGGCTGTCGTGCGCCAGGAGGAGCGGATCAGGAGACTCCATGAGATCGTGGAGCAATTGGCACGCCGCATACCGTCAGGAGCCATGATGGGTACCTCACAAGTGGATGCAGGTACCTTGGCCCCTGGTTATATGGATATGGAGGCAGAGAGAGAGCGAGCTCTAACAGCCCTCATGACCTTCAAGGGATTCAATCCGCCTACCTTCAACGGAGAGACGGTGGATCCGTTGGTCGTGGAAACATGGATCGATTCCATGGAGACCCTGTTTGAGGATTTGTACACCCTGGAGCGGGACAAGGTGCACCTAACCGCACATTGCTTAGAAAAGTCGGCGAAGATGTGGTGGAAAGGGGTCAAGCGAGACCGATCTTGCAGTCTCCCTCCTGTGACTTGGGAAGAGTTTCGGGGATTGGTGTTTTCTGCCTATTTCCCCGATAGTGAAAAGAGAAAGCTTCAAGAAAGGTTCAGGAAGCTGAAGCAAGGTGACCGCTCGGTGAGGGAATATGAGCGAGAATTCTCTCGCATTGTGAATAGTATCCCATACGTGGTGCGGGATGACAAAGACAAAGCCGACTGCTTCGAGCGGGGACTTCGGCCGGAAATTTTCGAGGTTGTGCATCCTTTCAAGTTGTAAACTTTTGCCAAAGTATTGGATCGAGCCTTGTGGGTAGAACAAGGCATGATCATTGTGCGGGAGGAGCACGAGTCTTATGACAAGGAAAAGGGGAAAGGACGACCATCGAGCGGATCTGGTGGTCAGTCGAGTTCTGGACAAACTCCAACTTGTTCGCGCTCGCGATCTCGAGCCCCGGGGACCTACCATACTCGGTCCTCGGCGAGGTGTGTTATTTGTGGGGGCCTTCATCACCCACAACAGTGTGAACAGCGAGAGGGCAAGTGCTTTAGATGTGGGCAGCCGGGCCATACGCGGGATGAGTGCCCGCAAGGGGATAGCCAGGCCGAGACACTTGCGACGGCCTTCTCCTCTCCGAGACAACCTACGGGTGTGTCACCTGCGGCAAAGTCTAGAGAGCGTGCGCCGATGTCGGGACAACCTGAGGGTTCGCGGCGGGCGCCGAGTGTCCATGGATAGGCGATCTAGGCTGAGGAGCCTACTGCTGCCGGCGACATCGCAGCAGGTATGATTTAATTGTGAAAATCATGCGCAAGGTATATTTGACGCTAAAGCATTACATGCATTATCATGTGGTCAATTGCCGCTATACGGACATGTGAATGTCATAGAAGCGTGTATCCACCTGCTGGAGCAGGTAGGGATGGAAATGGTGGACTGACTCTCGAAGTTGTGGCAATGTGAGTAGCCAATTACGAGAGCCGAGTCATGACGCTTGAGGATATGCGAGTAGTTCGCGAACTCTGGATGTTATTCTGATGGATCGATGGCAGTAGCGGAGCCACGGTTGTGAAACTAGTAAGGTAATTGCCAAGATTAGGCGAGTAGGCTTCGTAGTACCTCAAATTGAGGTAAGTTGTGGTACTCGCGTAGTGAGCGAGCTTAAGCTGGGTTGCTTAGTGCTTGTGGTTAGCACGAAAAAGCATAGAAGCGTGGAACGTTTGGGTTATCGTATTAGTAGAGTACAGATTTCGTTCAGCCGAGAGGGTTTGTTGGCAGTAGCACTTGAGCATTGCTAAGTGTGAAGCGGGCCATGGACCGCTCGTAGGGCTGGTGGCTCGCACTAGGTGCCTAGGAGCCGATAGAGGATTGTTGTTGCTCGATAGAGCATTTTAGTCGTGTGTAGCAACGATGTTGGGTATTGCTTGGGGACGACCTGTGCCCGGACTATGTGTGGACTGTGGAACATGGGGCCATATGGACAGGCGCAGTCATCTGTGTGAGACAGTGGCCCGAGACCTGAGGGTGGGGCAGAGATTTGTGGTCGAGACGGTAGTCCGAGCTATGACCCGAGGACGTGGAATACCACATATGAGACCGTGTAATTGATGGAATGCTGACAGTGTGATTGTGACCCAACTCTAGGATTTGTAGAGGTTTAGGGTCTTGGTTACTCCTGGTTGGAGTATGTGTGCGAGTTCTTGAGTGAGGACTCCGCCGAGTGACGATTAGGTCTGCGCTTGCGAGCGAGACACGTTACGCGATATTAAGACGCGAGCTAGGCGGTGGACCTACATAGGAATTTTGGTCTATGGACAATCCGTGATAGACAGAAATAAGCGGTTTAGTTGGAAGCTCTTGTGGTGAGAGCATCACTTGTGTGTAGAGCAATGAGGGTAGTGACTTAAGGAGCGAAGGCTCGGTCATACCATTCGTCTTGATGCTAAGTCACCAACTGCCGAGTCTAGCAATATGGTGAGATGGAATCTAGTTCACGAACGAAGTGTTCGTGTGAGTTCGTCGTAAGAACGGTGTGATGTGAACTCGTGGCATATGAAAGCGAGACGACATGCTTCTTATGAGGCCTTGAAAAGGTAGAGGCCATATTGGAATTTGAGGATGTGCCAAATGTGCCATCTTGATTTGTGGCTGGGAATTCACAAGTGATAAGCCCACTTGTGATAGGTCAAGGCACCAGTGATATTGCTCTTAGGCAATGCCGGTGATCAGACTAATATGAGTTCCACAATGGAACTATGAACTTGGAGGAGAGTCGCTCGTAATAGCATAGACTCTCGAGTGGCAAAGATACCTGGCCTGCTAAGTGCAAGAGTGCGGATATAGACTACAAAATGGTAGTATACTGAACTTTGGTGCGCTATACCGAACTTTACCAAATTGGATGAAGTTCGGAGGAAGCCGATAATGGCTAGTGTGGAATTGAGTTTCGAGAGTTTTGAAATGTGTGGGTGCGAGTTAAAGACCCACCAACCAAAATTTGGAATTTTTGGAGAAGCCGTACTGGAACTGAACTGCTCTCGGGTTCCGGACCCGGGAGTGGGATCCGGACTTTCGGGTTACTGTGCGGGGCTGGAGAGAAGCAAGAATCCGGACCCGGCAGTCGGATCCGGACCCGGGCTGTGCAAAATGTCTGGAATAGGGTATTTTGAGGCCATTCGCTTGGATTGAGGTTCGTGGTAAGCTGTTTGGGCTACACGAGCTTATAACGTGCGAAGAGTCGTTGTTTGCGTCTTTGCTCGTGCAGAGGAGCCGTGGACTCGCACACCCCTATGTGATAGGTATTGTGAAGCTGCCCGGACTGGGAGGACGCGATGGTGGAATGATACCCTCATCTATTTGATAAATAAATTGAGGTGTGATCTTAGTTTCACGGACGAAACTCCTTTTAAGGAGGGAGGAATGTAGTGTATCGGATTTTTTTAATAAAAAAGTAAGTGAAAATAAAAATAGTGTGAGATACTATTTTTATTGGACTTAGAAAAGTAAAAATATAAGTCGGAAGTAACTTGTGCTGAAATTGGAACGAAAACAGGAGATTTAGAATTTTCTGTAAGGAACGGGGCTTATATTTTAGCAGAAAATTCACAGTGTCAGAAAATTAAGAAAATTTAATGAAATGTCAGAATTATTTTCTGAGGCTAGATTAAAAGTTTCATGTCATTCCGACACTCGGAAAGTGAAAATAAAATATAACAGCAATCTGCTAGAGATTTTAGTCGGTAGAGCTTTCGATGACCAAAAATGGTCCGAAACTGAATAGTGATGATCAGTTCTTCTGATTAACTTAAACCGAGCATGACTGTCAAATTTGAACGCAAACGGACATTCAGAAGGGCTCCGGCGAAAAGTATCAGATTCTGAACTAAAATTGCAATAGTGTTGGAGGGTTTTTTTTTTAAGGGAGCTCTCTCCCTTTTCTCCCTCAGCAGAACACACACGCACACCCATAAGAGAGAGAGAGAGAGAGAGAGAGAAGATCTCTCTCCCTCACGATCTCCTCTCTCTCTCTCTAGTTCTCCCCAAACGTGGGGTCACTACAAAAAATGTTGCATTTAAGGACGCTTTTTTTTATAGTTAAGGATGCTTAAAAGCGTCCTAATATAATTTATTGTCGCATTTGAAAGCGTCGGTCAAAGCGTCGATAAATAAAGAGTCGTAAGGTATATACCGACGCTTATGCTAAGCGTCGGGTAAAATATATTTTGACGCTTTAAAGCGTCAGGATTTTTTACAATCATGACGCTTTGAAGCGTCAAAAAATTAAAAAAAAATAGTAAAATTTAATATTTAATAAATTAGTTTATTATAATATATGGTTTATATGACGACGCTTTTTGAAGCGTCGGTATTTGCTACATTATAAAGATGCTCGGGGACGCTTACCCTAAGCGTCGTCTAAAAAGCGTCCTTATGTTGAGATTTTCTTGTAGTGGGTTTTGGTGGAGATAGAGCTCAGGAACGCGTAGAGGACGTCGGATCGAGCTCTAGCGCGCGTGGCGGCTCGGGGAGCTCGCGACCCGAGGTGAGGTTTTTCGGATTAGGGTTTAGGATTCTTGCTAAATCCTTCAAAATTGAGATATGTGAGTTCCCTAGATTATTCTACACAAGGTTGTTGAAGGATTCTCCGTAAATTTCGGAGTATTCTCGAAGAAATCGGAAAACCCTAGTGTTAAGGAGGGTTTTGGATTTCGAGGGTTTAAAAATGGTTTGAACCCGTAGAACCGTAATTGGAGGTTAGCGAAAAACGCGGGACAACTGAATTTCGTCGAACTGCAAGAAACGAAACTGTTTTGAGTCCGACTCGGAGTAACGTGAATCTCCGTGTGTGTTAGGGCTAGGAGCTTGAAGAACAAGCTTGAAGCCGAGGATTAGAGCCCGATTGCAAGTGTCTACAAGCAATCGGAAGAGCGTAAGGTGGGTTTGTGCTTACCGAAGTGATTAGGTCACTATCGTGCCAAAGAGTAAAGTATAACTTTATATTTGATGCATGTAATGATAGGTTAACTAGTAATATGAGTAGGCATAAATTGTATGCTACTTAGGGTAAATTAGATACCATTGGACGTATAACACTAGGCAATTGTTGACATATGAGTATATATATATATGTGAATGTATGCCTAGGTGTGGATGTGAACATAGGTCGATGAACTCTAGGATAATTAGAGGATTCGACAAATTGGAAACAAGGACTAGATGTCATGAATCCTAGTTGTGGACAACTAGGATAACAAATAACATGATTGGACATTGAACCTAGTGTCATTAGACATTGGTTAGAAAATGTAGTAGTAGGAAGACCACTTGTACTGGAATGTTATTAACCTAGAGTCGTGAACCTAGGTTAGGTAATAAAGTGGTAGAGAGACCGCTTAGATTGGGATGTTAGTGAACTTAGTGTCATTGAACATCGGTTGGAAACATAGTGGTCACTTGGTCGTGAAAACATGAACCTAGAGAGGTTGACCATTAGGGTAAATGATGAACCCTTAAGACTTGGAATGAAATGATGTGCACATCTATGGAATATGGAATAACCTTGGCGTGTGCGACGATTTCGCCGCTAGATGGGTTTTGGTATCAGCTCAGGCGTGTGCGATGATTTCGCCGCCGTAGGCTGGATACCCGGGGTGTGTGCGACGATTTCGCAGCCCAGTGTCTTGAGCCATTGTTGGCGTGTGCGACGATTTCGCCGCCAGGTGGCTAAGTCAGGTAAAGGATTACGCCGCCCAGTGACTTGAGCCATTGTTGGCGTGTGCGACGATTTCGCCGCCAAGTGGCTAAGTCAGATAAGGCGGTAAGCTGTGGATAATTGACTCAAGAGTGAGTCGGGTTTGACCTTGGCTAAGGTAAGTAAAACCTTAGGAGAGAATTGCATATAAAGTGGATAGTGAAATAGAAAGTAGAAGAGAATACCTACTTGCATGGATTTTCATTATCGCATTTGCATGAAGCATAAGCATGTTTACCATTTTTGCGTATATTAGAGTTATATGCTTACAAGTTATATGTATGTACTAACCCATGCTTTTATGCTTCCTCTGGACCTGGTGGGTCGAGCTTCTCTCTTGGGTGGCCTTACCCACTGGGAACTATTTTATATAGTTCTCATCCCACTGTTTTTCAGGTCCACACGCGAGCGGCGCGACAGCGCGAGGAAAAGGCGTAGTTTAGTAGATAGCGCCCTACCACCTGTGACCAAATAGAAGTACCCTCTACTATGTATTTTAGGGCTATTACAATGAAAAGAATGAAATGTACCGTGTAGATGATTGTATTTGGAAAGAATGAAATAGAAGTGTAATGTAAAATGCATGTGATGAATGCTTGTAATAGCTTAGTAGTTTGTGATGCTTTCCTTATGCAATCTGTGTATGAATTTTGTTCATGTTTGGAACATCGTGAACTGTACTGATTGCGACGCCTTGGACATACAGGGGAAGCTCTGTCCGTTCGGCGGGTCTGTGTGCGTGCCCGAACCGACCAAATCGGCGGTCTCGGGGCGTGACAGGTAGTGGGAGAAAAATAGAGCTTAATGAAAATGTCTTTAATGAGCAACGAATCCACAATGATCGGCCGAAAATCTCTGTTCAATCGGAACCACTGTACACACAACCACTTCGAAGATCTAGTAGAGTCTCTGAACCTCCAGACAGATATTTGGGATTTGTCGTAGAGGAGGTACATGAAATATTTCTATTGGGAAATAAAGATCACAGACATGATCCTACTAGTTATGATGAGGCGATGTCAGACATTGACTCTGAGAGATGGAAGGAAGCTATGAAGTCTGAAATTGACTCCATGTATTCCAACCAGGTTTGGACTCTCGTTGATTTACCAGATGGTATAGTACCTATTAGATGTAAATGGATCTTTAAGAGAAAAATTTGTTCAGATGGAAATGTAGAGACCTATAAAGCAAGGCTTGTGGCAAAAGGTTATAGTCAACGAGAAGGTATTGACTATCAAGAGACCTTCTCGCTAGTGGCCATGCTAAAATCCATTCGAACCTTACTCGATATAGCTGCACATTATGATTATGAAATATGGCAGATGGATGTGAAAACCGCTTTCCTTAATGGATATCTTGAGGAAGATATCTATATGGAACAGCCTCAAGGTTTCACCTCTAGCAAAGATAATCATAAAGTGTGCAAGCTTCAGAGATCCATATATGGATTAAAACAAGCATCTCGAAGTTGGAACACTCGTTTCAATGAGGCGATCAAATCGTTTGATTTCAATAGAAACGAGGAAGAACCATGTGTGTATAAAAAGATTAGTGGGAGTGCTGTCACATTCCTCGTATTGTACGTGGATGATATACTTCTAATAGGGAACGACATTGGGATGATGTCATCAGTCAAGTTGTGGCTATCTCAGAATTTCTCCATGAAAGACTTAGGCAATGCATCCTACATTTTAGATATAAAGGTCTACAGAGATAGGTCTAGAAGGTTGCTCGGTCTATCTCTGAGAATGTACATAGAGGAAGTGCTGAAGAGGTTCAGCATGGAAAATTCCAAAAGAGGTCTATTACCTCTAAGACATGGAATCTATCTCTCCAAAAAGATGTGCCCTAAAACACCAGAGGAGAGAGAACGCATGAGTAGAATCCCATATGCTTCAACTATTGGGAGTCTAATGTATGCAATGCTATGTACGAGACCTGATATCGCACATGCTGTGAGTGTCACAAGCCGATATCAATCTAACCCAGGTTTGGAACACTGGGTTGCAGTTAAAAATATCCTTAAGTACTTAAGAAGAACTAAGGATATGTGTCTAGTCTTTGGAGGTGGTGAGTTGAAATTGGAAGGCTTCACAGACTCTGACTTTATGTCAGATGTTGATGACAGAAAGTCTACATCAGGATATTTATTCATATGTAATGAAGGATCCATTGTTTGGAAGAGTTCCAAACAAGTGACGACTGCCGATTCAACCATGGAGGCAGAATATATTGCCGCATCAAAAGCCTCGAAGGAGGGTGTTTGGATCAGAAAGTTTATTGCAGAGCTCGGTGTGGTTCCAACTGTTAAAGAACCAACGCTGCTTTACTGTGACAATAATAGTGTGTAGCTGTCACGCCCCGGGCCCTAGTGAGAGCCTACCAGGCATGTGCACAGACCCGCCGTGTACCTCAAAACAACATACAATGTACACAAGGCGTCTACAACCACAACAATCAAGTAGAATAAGGAATACATCCTAAACAGGGTGATCAGAGCGAGAACATAATTCTACAACTAAAACAAGATCAACACAACTAAAATCTCAAGATATACAATAAAATTATACATCTTAACAATACTAGGAGATCACTCCCTAGGAAACAACTATACGCCTTTCATACAAAATACAATGAAAGGACACTATGGTATGTCTACAACAACATCGTAGAGGCTCTAGCTAGCTGCTAACCCCTCGCCACGATCCCAAGCCTCTCCTGCTGCGGAAGGCTCTGAAATAAAAACCCAACAATAATGGGGGTGAGAACTATTAAACAATAGTTCCCAGTGGGTAAGCCGCCGAGAGTGGCGAATTACACCGCTAGGTCAACTGAGGCAAAATAGTTTAAACTGAAACATAAAGCATAAAACATTAAATGCTAAGCAGATAATTCTACAACTATCATGCCTCCAAATGAAATAATTCATCTACATGAACATGTTACAAAGTATGTAAACATTCTACTCATATATGTGTAAATATGCCATGATCAACTACACATATTCTAATGTCATAAACTCACTATATGTCAAGTTTACTATTACATAAATGACTTGTCTCCAACTACAAGTATGAAAAGTATAACCGACTTCCCACTACATGTATGAACTATATGACTTGTTCCCAACTATATGTATGTTATGTTCACTAATCACAAATATGCCAAGTCATGTCAATGTCTCACTACATGTAATGCCACAAGGTCACCACCCAATACTATGTCCATCAGCTACATCTATATGTACCGATTAATTAGGGTGTCAAATGTCACATTCTTCACAATATTTCCTACCATAAAAGACTTCTTAAGTCTTGGCTTGTGCCGTGCCTAATGGCCCCGTGGTAGTCAACATTCTCTCGCTAGAATGAGCCTCCCCCACGGCAATCCACTTCGGCGCTCATATAACCTGCACATAAACGATCGACGTCGCGAAAGGCCCACTCCGGAGCTGCCGGCTTGTAGGGAGCGACCCTCACAAGCATGTGCGAATGAGCACAATGGCATAACAAGCATAGTCAACAGCATAGGAAATACGTTTGTCATGTCTCTAACATGAAATAGCCAACCGATGTCCAAGGGTCTAACATTATGTCGTAATGTCAACCTAATTATTCACCTAAGTGAAATACAATATGTTTAACCTCACACTATGTCAAGACATGTCATGTCATGTTTACTACATTCAATAGCCAATATGCTAAATGTCCACGATGTCATGTTGTTCTCAAATTTTCCGTTGGTATGTCCCTACCAATATGTCCATGTCTCTAACATGTAAATGTTTACCTCTCGGTTTACTAAGTTCATAAACCATGCATTATCCCAATGCCATGTCCAATGCATTATACTAATGCTATAACCAATACCTTTCAATACCAAAACCGATGCATTCAACAAATGCTATAGTTCATGCATTATTCCAATGCTACAATTCATGCATTCTACAATGCCATGACAATACATTCTACGATGCCAACAAGACCCTATCCATGCCATGCATAAGCTACAACAACCTCTACTACATAGAGTATAAAGCTATCATGCAAGTATTTAATTAACCAAATGGACTCATGTTTAACCAATTATAATTATCAAATGCAAAATAGAATTCCTTTCCTCGTGTCTTAAACATGGAATCAATCCACGACCAAAAGGTCGAGCCCAATGCCAACAATGCCCGTCACAATTGCTCACCTAGTTGAGGTGCAACATACACTTGTCATATCTTCTCTTTTCTCTATACAAGCATACTTTAGTATGCAAAGAGAATTCACTAATCCACTAAGCAAGTAGTGTCTCATATGACACTTCTTTCTAGCATGCATATCTTAATTAGCATTTCCTAATGCATCATTACACTATTAGTGCAAATACCCTAGCATGCATGTATTTCTCATAATGCCACACTATATGTACTATGCATTTTTCATACACAACATATATGTCTCATGCAATCACAATTCTCATCATGCCATAATTATCATAATTATGCATCTAATCAATTCTATAACAAGATAGGAGACATAGGGGGAGTTCACCCATTTCGGTGAGGTCAAACCCACCGGATACCCGTCGAAACCTCGCAGTACTTCGAAACGGAGTTGTCCCCCGAGCTTCTCATACCCTAAGATAATTTTCCAAGGGGTTAAAAGCTTCGAACGAACAAATTCGAAAACCACCAAAAACTATGAGGTAAATGGGTGAAAATTATCTTGAGCAAGTAAAACTTGTTCTAAGTCCAAATTGAGGTTAGGGATCTTCAAATCCAACCTACAACAACATTCTACACCCATCAATTCAACCTCAAGAGCTCACAATCACGAAACCCTAAATAAAATCCTAGTTTTCATGAAACTAGGTTTTCATGCCAAATTCAAGCAAAAATCATAATTAGAGGTTATAAAAGGGTTTACTAACCTCAAATCAAGCTTCCAACCAAGCTCAACATGCTAGGGTTGAAGCTAAGCCCACCAACAAGCTCTCCTCACAAGCCACGAGCTCCCTCCAAGCCTAGAAGTCCACCTCCATGGAGAAAATGGAGAGAAGGAGATCAAAACCATGATCTAGAGGGTTGGAGAGGAGAAAATCAAGAGAGAGAGAGAGAGAGAAACACCCAACCTTTCATCTCCTCCATCCTCAGCCAAAACAGCAACATGAGGGGTGAAGGGATACTTAATCCCGAGCTACAAAATCCAAATAGGCCCCTCAAAAAGCTAAAATTGCAAAACTGCACAAAAAGGCAATTTTTGCACTGTATACCGGTATGCGAATTGGCATACCGGTACTAATTAAATCAGTACCCGTATGCCAAAATCAGTACCCGAATGCAGTACAAATTCTGCACTTTATGCAGACTGTGGAGCCTGGGGCCGTATGACAGGCGCAGTCAGCTGTGTGTAACAACAGCTCGAAACCTGAGGGTAGGGCAGAGACTTATGGTCGAGGCAGTAGTCCGAGCTATGACCCGACAACGTGGAATGCGCATGTGAGACCGTATAATCGATAGTACACCGATGGTGTAGATGCGACCCAACCCTAGGACTTGCAGTAGTCTCGGTCTTGGTTACTCCTGGTCGGAGTATGTATACGAAGTCCCAATTGATGACTTTGCCAAGTGATGATTGGGTCTACGTGTGCGAACGAGAGACGTAACCGAATGACATGGAATGGATTTATAGTGGTTAGGCCTACGTCAAGGGATTGGTGAGGTCTGATCGGCGACACATCTGCGTGATAAATCGAGTAAGGCGGTATATAGCCGAAGAGCTCTTGTGAGTTGAAGCGTTAGTTATTATACGGGGATTTTAGAAGGAAGGGACACTTGAAGGTGAAGCGAAGGCCTCGATCACTTGAGGTATGCTCTGATTATCATGATAGGATTACTTGTGTTATTCCTTTCTTGTATGATTATTTTAGACGCCTTGTGTGCATTTGGGTTGCTTGTGTGCACGGCGGGTCTGTGCATGCGCCCGGGTGGGCTTCCGCTGGGGCCCCGGGGCGTGACAGTTTGGAAGCAAACCGATTTCGACTAGGATTGAAAAACTGATTTTAGAAAGGTTTGGAACCAAATTAGGATTGCTAAGATATTTTAAGGAATCTACCATCTTATTTACAGGTTTGGGGGACATTAGAATCAGAGTAGGATTGAAAAAAAAAACAACTTTCCAAAACTTCGCGACGGGTCGGGGTCCGGACCTTGGATCGCAGGGTCCGGACCCGGAAACAATTCCGCGTTTCATTGTCCGGACCGCAGTCAACAGGGTCCGGACCCTCTTTGCGAAAAGCCTGAGAGTCGTACGGGATCCGGACCTCAGCCCACAGGGTCCGGACCCTCCCTGCGTGACAGCCAGGGAGGCGTACGGGATCCGGACCTCAGCCCACAGGGTCCGGACCCTCCCTGCGTGACAGCTAGGGAGGCGTACGGGATCCGGACCTCATCTCAGGGTCCGGATCCTGGAAGTTGGAAAACTCATTTTTTATAATTTAAAATAATTTTTATCTATTCTAATGTCTTCCAAACACTTATAAATGTTTATAAATCATCATCAAGATTATTTAAACTTACCAAGCATCGTGAATTCATACGTTGAGTCTGCGAGTCTTCAAACTTCGTTTCTTCTTCTTTGAACCTTCAAGACTCCGACTCACTTCACGAAATATGCCAATATAAAATCCGTAACACTCCGTTAGCTTTGGATGTTTCTGTGCGCCGACGAAGCGATTGGCTTTATGTGGCTATGAGCGTATAGTTCTGATTTGAACTTGGGCCAGCTCTTCGGCTATCTGATTGCCGATGAGTGTGTGAGCCGAGCTGTAGTACTTTGGGAACCTGGACACGAAATAGTGTTTTCAGAGGGCGTGGAAGTTTGCGATTTGCGATGATCGTTTCACCTGCCCAAGCCTGGTTGTTGGCTGAGTGGGCGCGTGGCCCTTGGGCCAGCACCTTTGGTGAGTGTTGAGAATCCTCAAAAGCGAGGATGTCTCTTGTGAGGGAGTTGCTTGTGCAATCCCGGTTGTGTTGTGAGAATTGAAGGCTTGGTCTGGAGACCTCTTTTGCCTAGTGTTTTCTCTTGTGGAGCATCGATCTCGTTTGTTTTATGTGGACGGGTCATTTCGACTGTGGGTCGACTATCATGAACTCGGTAGGGTCACGATGAAGAATATGTACCCATAGCAGAGATCGGTTGATCTGTTTGATCAAGCTCCATGAATTCTGGTTTTACTCGAGGGTAGTTGCAATCTGAGTACTACTCTCGTTGGATTGAGTTTGAGTTTGGACCGAGGGTGACTTGTTCACTCGGTGTAGACATTACGAAATTGTCGTGGTGTCGTTTGAGCTGGTTGATGCTCTTGTGTGTTGTGATGTTTGGCCCTTCTGGGTGTCCTTGTCCCTGTGCGCATCGACGACATAGTGGAAGTCGAGAGGCGATGAAGACCTTGAAGATTCCCTTGAATGAGGACTGCAAGTGCTTCAAGTTGAAGACGTGCTGATTTGGTTGTGAGGACTAGTGTCCCTTGGCAGTTGATGCCAAAGTGGTTATGAGTGGAGATCTCAAGGAAATCAACCATCCATAGTGGATTGAGATAAGTGGATGTGATCGAAGTTCAAACTTCTTAGTTTGATTGGTTGTTATGGATATTTGTGAGGAGATTACTGAGTTGTCTGCTCCCTTCTTTTGACTCACACATAAAGGGATTAAACCTTTGGAAAGATATGTGTGAGAGAAGCTTCTTGGAATCGTTGGTGTGGTTGACGACCGCCAACCTTGGTTACCCCGAAGGCGGGTTATGTGCTTTGTAGTTATGTTTCTCTCCGCGGACTGAGTGCACTTTGGTGCGAAATAGAAAGGTAGGGTTAACCTTTCAGCAATTGAGAGAATGCAAGAGGAATTGCCAAATTATGATTTGGAAAAAATTGCCATGGCATTTGCTTGGAAAATGTGGCAATTGTATGCATTGTTAGTGGTGTGAAGTACACCCAGATCTTAATGTTGGGAGGTATCTCTACACTCAAGAAAATGAGTTGAAGCTGTGAAAACAGGTTAGAGGCTGGTGTACTAGAGATATCGATGAAATGAGTAATATGATGTGATATCTATCCTTTGGATCGAATCACAGGAGTTAGCCTTGATTCCGACTGGTAAATGGTGCAATTGAGATCGAGAATGCAGCGGCTGATGAATTCCTAGTGGACTGTCAGAAAGTGCCTTGACGGTGGAACCGACAAGTTGTGCCTGTCACGCCCCGGATTACTCGTTTCCCCGGGCTCGCCAACAGATCCGCCGTATACATAGATATTTCTATGTATACGAAGCGATAGCTAACCTGTAAACAAACATACAAGCAACTACAAGAGATATAGAGCTGAAGTAAAACATACAAATAACAAAAGCCACCTGTACATATAGAGTCTAAAATACAACAAGTTCACCACAAACAAAATAGGTACAAGTCCACACTATATGTACATGGCACAACTCAAAAAGAAACTATCTCCAGTAGGGTCCTCCTCTAGGAACAACAGGGACAGGTAGGGATCTAGCTCGCGACTCCCTTACCTCGATCCGCAGGAACAAGAGCAGCAGCCGCAACCGACGAAGGCTCTGCAAGAAAAGATGGCAACAATGGGTGTGAGAACTACTATCAAAAGAAGTAGTCCTCAGTGGGTACCAATACCGACCTCAACGGTCCACCCACTAAGTCTACGAGACTAACAGTATAGCTGGTAGGTAAAGAACAACAAAGTAAGCTGGAATAAACTCTACAGCTGTAATGCTACTACCCTACCACTATCCAAGTCAACTCTCAAGTAGCATCACCAAAGTGAAAAGTCATCCCTGACCCAATCTATCGGAACCGCCCAAACAAGCTCGTCCAGCCAACTGCCTAGCCACACCGCACACTACCAAAAAGGGTAGCCGGTCCAAAACAGATCCACAATCTGTAGCGACATCAACGCAAAAGAGGCCTCACTCCGGAGCGGCACTCGGGGGAGCTACCCAGCCGAGTTAGTACGCGTATCTCTGTCGAGCACAAACAGGCTCCGGCAGGCTATAATCAAGGAACAGGGGTCGAAAGGGGGTCAAAGACTCTAAGCTCACGTGCCCTCAGCACAACCAGAAGCTAAAACAAGAGTCTGGGTCCACCGTCAACCCCGACGGCACCCGGTAATACAGAACAGCCTAACCCTGCTGTAAATACAAGCTCGGCATCCCAGCACGAGCGAAAACCAGTCCTACCGTGAACTAAGTATCCACCTCGCACTAACAGCGGTGATACAAGAACAGAAACGGCTCCTAGAGCTAAATCTGATAATAGTTCGAAAAGTGACGGTTGTATGTTCGCGAGTTTTCTCCTAAGTCAATTCTCAGTTCAGCATGTAAAGTCATGTCAATAAATTATCAATTTATGCTCCAAATTCAGATTTCATATAAACACATGCAAATTCACGAATTCGAGCTACTAACATGATTAAACAGATAATAAAACAGCATGCTGCACTCTCTACAACTTAGGAGGAAATCCGGCGATTTCGGTAACATTAACCCACATCAAAAGCTATCCAACAACGGCTAGGAGTCGAGTGGAAGGCCTCCAAACAACACCGGCTGAAATCGAGCTCAAATCTGCAACCTCGAGATTCGGACCCACCTGCTCAATGTTCTGGGCGCTCAGAAAATCAGCCCAGAACTGCAGCCTGGCAGCACAACCCACATGGATTCAACATGCGATAAAATCCAAATCCTAAGTCCAAATGCAGTGAAATTTGGTTCAACTCACCAGCAGAGGTTCAAGAACAAACCCTCCAAATATCAGCCAAAACGGAGCTCGACTCGATGTCCAAAAAGCCTAAACACTGATTCAGATCCACATCTGGACCCTCCTGCACATGGATCCAGAAGTTCCAGCAACTAAGCAAAAATCACTTTAAGCAAGAATTCTGGAATTCCAACGAATTTAGCCCATGGAAAGGGGTCACAAACCTCTCAAAAACAGTGATGGAACAATCCAAAACCTCTCCAAAGATCCTCACAAAGATCTGGATTCAAAAATCCAAGAAATTCCATCAATAATCCAAAAATTCAGCACATAAGCAAATACTCAAAATCTGAGCTAGAACTCACCTTTGAATCCTCAATTCAAGTGGGAAGAACCTCCAAACCAGCAAGGAAAGTGGAAGGACCAATCTTCACTTTGAAATTCCAGCTCCCAAAAGATTTGGATCCATAAGATCAAAGGAAAACCCAAGTTTCAGCTCAAGAACACAAGGGGTCCAGTAAAACATCAACTGTAGCTTACATACCTGTCCAAATCGCAATTGGAAGGATTCCACGTCTTCCTCTACGAGTCCTCTATCCAACAAATCACGTTTCGTTGGATTTGGACACTCCTACACTGCACACGAGCACGAACACCACGGGTCGACGTTGCAGTTCCAGCAGGAAACCAAGGTCTTCAATGGAGGAAGTGGAATTAGGGAGAGATAGGAGGGCTTCCTTGCAAAATCCTGGGTTCACCTTGAAGAGGGGAGAAAAGAGTCTCAGGGGAGGTCGTCCACTTCTTTTATAGACCAAGGATTTTGGTGCAATGGGCCTCAAGAACAGAAATGCCCTAACCTGTTTCTCAGCAGGAAATCCACATTCGTGCGCCCGAAACCCAAGAAGTGGGCGCCCGGTTCTTCAGCCTGCACAAGTCCAGAACATCGGACTCTCCGCCCGCGGTCCGGTGCGCCCTAACCTGGTCCGGCGGATCTCACCTACCAACCAACACGTGTCAAGCGGATCGATAATCACGAGGTACATTCCGGATCCACTTTCCGGGCGCCCACAACCTGGATCCGAAATGACTTAGCAGTTTTTCAGAAAACGAGCACTGAACATCTGGGCGCCCAAAACAATACTTCCGGGCGCCCTAAAGTCCAAAAGCCCAAAACCTCAGTTTTGGCTTACTTCGGTGCTCCGAGTCCGTTTTCGCGTCTATTTGGCGCCGAAACGACTCCGACTTGTCTCGACCTTCTCCAGAAGTGTCGAACAGTCTTAGATACTGCAGTCATTACGTCAGTTAGGCCCCAGGGGTCCTACATCCTTCCCCCCTACGGAAAGTTTCGTCCTCGAAACTCAAACTCATACCTCAAGAAGGCAGCTCGAAAAGGTAGGGATAGGATTCCCGCATCACCGTCTCCGGCTCCCAAGTCGCCTCACGCTCCTCGTGATTACTCCACTGCACTTTCACGTACGGTATGATTCGGTTGCGCAATTCTTTCGTCTCACGAGCAAGAATCCGCACCGGTCGCTCCTCGTACTGCAGGTCCTCAGCCAACTCGAGTGGAGTGAAGTCAATCACGTGGGAGGGGTCGAACACATATCTCCTCAGGGCCGAGACATGAAACACATCATGGACTCCAGAAAGTCACGGTGGAAGGGCAATCCTGTACGCTACCGGCCCCACTCGCTCTAACACCTCGAACGGGCCAACAAACCGTGGACTGAGCTTTCCACGAACTCCAAAACGACGAATTCCTCTGGACGGCGAGACTTTCAGAAACACATGATCTCCAATCTGGAACTCCAAGTCTCGTCTCCTAGTATCCGCATAGCTCCTCTGTCGACTCTGGGCGGTCTCAAGACGTCGTCGAACCATCTTGACTTTCTCTTCCGCTTCCAACAGGATATCGGGACCCAAAGTCCTCCTCTCACCCACATCGCTCCAATGCAAGGGCGAACGACACTTGCGTCCATACAATGCCTCAAACGGAGCCATCTGGATGCTCGCTTGATAGCTATTGTTGTACGCAAACTCAACCAGTCCTAAGTGTCGATGCCACCCTCCACCAAAGTCTAGGACACATGCCCTCAACATGTCCTCCAGAGTCTGAATGGTCCGCTCAGACTGACCATCTGTCTGTGGATGAAAAGCCGTGCTGAACCGCAGCTGAGTACCCAGTGCTGTCTGAAGACTCCTCCAAAACTGTGAGACGAACCGTGTGTCTCGATCCGACACAATCGAGGTAGGCACTCCATGCAGTCTCACTATCTCGTCCAAATATAACTTAGCGAGTCTATCCCTGGACCAAGTAGTCTGCACTGGTAAGAAGTGGGCAGATTTGGTCAGTCTGTCCACTATCACCCATATAGCGTCGAAACCAGCCTGCGACCTCGGTAATCCCACGACAAAGTCCATGGCGATCTGGTCCCACTTCCACTCGGGTATTGGGAGACTCTGAAGCTTGCCAGCAGGTACTCGGTGCTCCGCCTTTACCTGTTGACAAGTCAAACACTGAGCCACAAATCTCCCAATATGCCGCTTCATTCCATTCCACCAGAAGTGTGCCTTCAAGTCCTTATACATCTTGGTTCCACCGGGATGAACCGTATAAGGTGAGTAATGAGCCTCTCGCAAAATCTCCTCTCGGATCTCTGAATCCATAGGCACACACAGTCGGTCCCTGTACCGCAGTACTCCCGCACTGTCAACACTAAAATCCCCTGTCTGCCCACCGGCAATCTGATCTCGAATCCTCATCAAGTAGAGGTCCACACTCTGTTTCTCTCGGATCCTATCCAACAGAGTGGGTTGCAAAACCAAAGACATAAGTTTTGCAGTAACCCCAGGGGATACCACCTCAAGCTCAAGCCGCCTCAACTCCTCAAGTAACGGTGCCTACTGAGTGATCATCATACTAAGGCTCTGCACTGATCTCCTGCTCAACGCATCTGCCACTACATTCGCCTTGCCGGGGTGATACTGGATGGCAATATCATAATCCTTCAACAGTTCCAACCACCGGCGTTGCCTCAGGTTCAATTCCTTCTGAGTGAACAGATACTTGAGACTTTTATGATCCGTGAAGATCTCACAGTGCTCACCATACAAGTAATGCCGCCACAGCTTCAGTGCAAACACTACAGCTGCCAGCGCCAAATCATGCGTAGGGTAATTCTTCTCATAATCCTTCAATTGCCGGGAGGCATAGGCAATTACTCTACCATGCTGCATCAACACACAACCCAAGCCACTGTGTGATGCATCACTATAAATCACAAATCCTTCCCTCATAACTGGAAGGGTAAGGATGGGAGCAGACATCAGTCTCTCCTTCAGCTCCTCAAAGCTACGCTGGCACTCAGCAGTCCAAACAAATCTAATCCCCTTCCTCGTCAGACGAGTGAGGGGTGTGGAGAGCTTCGCAAAGCCTTCCACAAATCGACGGTAATATCCAGCTAACCCGAGAAAACTCCTCACCTCGGTAACCGTCGTCGGTCTGGGCCAATCCCGCACAGTCTCAATCTTCTGCGGGTCCACCGCCACTCCAGTGGCTGAAATCACATGGCCCAAGAAAGCTACCTCTCGAAGCCAGAACTCGCACTTCTTCAGCTTAGCATACAACTTCTTCTCTCTCAGAAGTTGCAGCACAATCCTCAAGTGCTCCTCATGCTCAGCATCGCTCCGAGAGTAGATCAAGATATCATCAATAAACACCACTACAAACCGGTCCAAGAACGGCTTAAACACTCGATTCATCAAATTCATAAACGCGGCAGGGGCATTAGTCAATCCAAACGGCATCACCGTAAACTCATAATGCCCGTACCGGGTCCTAAAAGCCGTCATAGGAATATCCTCGGCCTTCACCTTCAATTGGTGGTAACCGGACTGCAAATCAATCTTCGAGAAGACACAAGATCCTTGCAGCTGATCAAACAGATCATCAATGCGCGGCAAAGGATACCTGTTCTTGATGGTCACTTTATTCAACTCTCGATAATCCACACAAAGTCTAAGTGAACCATCCTTCTTCTTCACGAATAACACCGGCGCTCCCCAAGGCGATACACTGGGTCTCACAAACCCCTTATCCATCAAATCCTGAAGCTGCGCCTTAAGCTCTCTCAGCTCAGCCGGTGCCATTCGGTAGGGTGTCTTTGAGATTGGCGCAGTTCCTAGGACTACGTCAATCACAAACTCGACCTCCCTGTCCGGTGGCATCGCAGTCAACTCCGGGGGAAACACGTCCGGGAACTCGCGGACTACAGAGATGTCCTCGAGCTCCGGTGCTACTGCAGATACCTCAACAACAGTCGCCAGAAATGCAGTACATCCTCGACTCATCATCTGTCTCGCTCGTGCCGACGAAACCCACGTCGCGAACAAAGTGCTCCTGCAGCCTCGATACACGTACTCCTCCTGGCTTGGCTCGCGAAACATCACGGTCCTCTCGCCGCAGTCGATCGTCGCGAAGTAGCGGGCCAGCCAATCCATGCCGAGCACCACATCAAAATCCTGCAATCGCCCCAAGACCAACAGGTCTGCGGGCATCACCCAAGGTCCAAGCTGCACTGGGCAAGCTCGACAACAGTCCTCCACATGCAAAACGTGCTCGGGAATCTGCACCTCTCGTGCACAAGGTAACGGCCCTATCACTAGCCCATGCAAGGATGCAAATGCTCGACTAACAAAAGAATGTGATGCACCGGTATCAAATAATACACGAGCTCTAATGCCAGAAATTAAAATAATACCTGCCACCACATGATCCGCCGCCATGGAGTCCTCCAGTTGAGCCGCAAAGACTCTGCCGCTCTGCGCCTGCTGTCGCCGCTCACCCAGGCGTGGTACAGAAGCCCGATCCATCTGGCTATGACTCGGTGGAGCTCCATAGGTCTGCTGATGAACTGGGGGTGCCGATGCGATCGATGGTATAGGCGACGCTGCTCGGGGACAAGCTGCCCGCAGATGTCCGGACTGACCACACCCAAAACACCGGCCCTCTCGCTGCTCGCTCTGTCTAGGCCAATGTGGTCCTCCGCAGATGACACATCTCGGTGCTCCCCTCTGCTGCCGTCCCTGCTGACGGGATCCACCAGACCTCTGTCACCCCGAAAACCCACGACCCTGAGAACGTGATCGTGGAGGTCTCGGCGGGCGTCTACCGCTGGTCTGTCCTCCGTCCTCCGGAGTCGGGCGCTTCCTATCCAAACCCTGACTCAAAGTGGCCGCCCGCTCACTCGCCGTCAAGGCTCCTCGCTCCACCCATAGCGCCAGCTCGATCGACGCGTCCAAGGTCTGCAACCTCTGCGCCTGAACTAGGACAAAGATCTCATGTCTCAATCCTCGCTCGAACAAATAAACTCTGTGAGCCTCATCTCTCGCTGCGAAAGGAATACAGTTCAGGAGTCTGGTAAACTCTCGGGTATACTCCTGCACTGTGCGATCTCCCTAGAGTAGACTCTTCAGATCCTCCGCGAGTTTCTGCTTCACGCTGTTAGGGAAATAGGACCCATACAGCATCCCGCAGAACTCGGTCCAACTCAAACGTAGCGCATCCAGCGACCTGCTCGATCTCGTCCTCGTCCACCAGATGCGTGCATCACCCGTCAGGCAGTGAACCGCCAAGTGAACCCGCTCCCGCTCTGGCACGAAGAGATCCTCGAATAACTTCTCCATCTCGCCAACCCAGGCCTCCACCACCCATGGCTCGGTGTGGCTACCATCAAAACGAGGGGGATCAAACCGGCAAAAACGAGCCAGTCTCTCAGTCATCCGCTCCTGCTCGGCCTCCGACATCTGTCCACCTGACCGGGAAGTGTCGCCAACCGGTGCGGCCGGAACTGCCGCTGCTGGGGGTACGGCTGCAGCTGGAACGTCCACTGGAACAGCAGGAGGTGGCTCCTGCGACTCCGTCGCTCTAGGGGCTGCACTCCACGTGTGAGTAATAGTATCACACATCCTCCGCAAAAGTGCACTCTGCTGCCTAGCTGACTCGGCTAGCGCAGTCAACTGCTCACACACATCAGGGGGGGGGGGGGGGGGGGGGGGGGGGGGGGGGGGGGGCACTAGGTCCCGCCTGCTCAGGCACCACAGAAGGCGCGGGGGTAGCCCGCGTCGGGGGTCGACCTCGGTGTCGGGGAGGCGTCATGCTCACCTGCGCAACACACAGATCATTCAGCGAACACAAACAACTCAAGACCCAATCAAGAGAAAGTCCAGAAGGTCGTCTCTTTTCCCTCGCTGCTTGACGTCGTCTGCAGCCAACGCAAGTTCGCGACAGGAAAGGACACACGCCTTCGATCACTCCCTCCACTTAAGGATGAGTTCAACAGTCAAATCGATGACTTTCGCGGCAAGTCACGTCTCTCACGTCTTGCATTCCTAGGGTCTGCCATAGCCTAGGGTTTACTAAGTCCCAACGACCTATTCCTAAGCTCTGATACCAACTTAATCTGTCACGCCCCGGATTACTCGTTTCCCCGGGCTCGCCAACAGATCCGCCGTATACATAGATATTTCTATGTATACGAAGCGATAGCTAACCTGTAAACAAACATACAAGCAACTACAAGAGATATAGAGCTGAAGTAAAACATACAAATAACAAAAGCCACCTGTACATATAGAGTCCAAAATACAACAAGTCCACCACAACCAAAATAGGTACAAGTCCACACTATATGTACATGGCACAACTCAAAAAGAAACTATCTCCAGTAGGGTCCTCCTCTAGGAACAACAGGGACAGGTAGGGATCTAGCTCGCGACTCCCTTACCTCGATCCGCAGGAACAAGAGCAGCAGCCGCAACCGACGAAGGCTCTGCAAGAAAAGATGGCAACAATGGGTGTGAGAACTACTATCAAAAGAAGTAGTCCTCAGTGGGTACCAATACCGACCTCAACGGTCCACCCACTAAGTCTACGAGACTAACAGTATAGCTGGTAGGTAAAGAACAACAAAGTAAGCTGGAATAAACTCTACAGCTGTAATGCTACTACCCTACCACTATCCAAGTCAACTCTCAAGTAGCATCACCAAAGTGAAAAGTCATCCCTGACCCAATCTATCGGAACCGCCCAAACAAGCTCGTCCAGCCAACTGCCTAGCCACACCGCACACTACCAAAAAGGGTAGCCGGTCCAAAACAGATCCACAATCTGTAGCGACATCAACGCAAAAGAGGCCTCACTCCGGAGCGGCACTCGGGGGAGCTACCCAGCCGAGTTAGTACGCGTATCTCTGTCGAGCACAAACAGGCTCCGGCAGGCTATAATCAAGGAACAGGGGTCGAAAGGGGGTCAAAGACTCTAAGCTCACGTGCCCTCAGCACAACCAGAAGCTAAAACAAGAGTCTGGGTCCACCGTCAGCCCCGAACGGCACCCGGTAATACAGAACAGCCTAACCCTGCTGTAAATACAAGCTCGACATCCCAGCACGAGCGAAAACCAGTCCTACCGCGAAATAAGTATCCACCTCGCACTAACAGTGGTGATACAAGAACAGAAACGGCTCCTAGAGCTAAATCTGATAATAGTTCGAAAAGTGACGGTTGTATGTTCGCGAGTTTTCTCCTAAGTCAACTCCCAGTTCAGCATGTAAAGTCATGTCAAAAAATTATCAATTTATGCTCAAAATTCAGATTTCATATAAACACATGCAAATTCACGAATTCGAGCTACTAACATGATTAAACAGATAATAAAACAGCATGCTGCACTCTCTACAACTTAGGAGGAAATCCGGCGATTTCGGTAACATTAACCCACCTCAAAAGCTATCCAACAACGGCTAGGAGTCGAGTGGAAGGCCTCCAAACAACACCGGCTGAAATCGAGCTCAAATCTGCAACCTCGAGATTCGGACCCACCTGCTCAATGTTTTGGGCGCCCAGAAAATCAGCCCAGAACTGCAGCCTGGCAGCACAACCCACATGGATTCAACATGCGATAAAATCCAAATCCTAAGTCCAAATGCAGTGAAATTTGGCTCAACTCACCAGCAGAGGTTCAAGAACAAACCCTCCAAATTTCAGCCAAATCGGAGCTCGACTCGATGTCCAAAAAGCCTAAACACTGATTCAGATCCACATCTGGACCCTCCTGCACATGGATCCAGAAGTTCAAGCAACTAAGCAAAAATCACTTTAAGCAAGAATTCTGAAATTTCAACGAATTTAGCCCATGGAAAGGGGTCACAAACCTCTCAAAAACAGTGATGGAACAATCCAAAACCTCTCCAAAGATCCTCACAAAGATCTGGATTCAAAAATCCAAGAAATTCCATCAATTACCCAAAAATTCAGCACTTAAGCAAATACTCAAAATCTGAGCTAGAACTCACCTTTGAATCCTCAATTCAAGTGGGAAGAACCTCCAAACCAGCAAGGAAAGTGGAAGGACCAATCTTCACTTCAAAATTCCAGCTCCCAAAAGATTTGGATTCATAAGATCAAAGGAAAACCCAAGTTTCAGCTCAAGAACACAAGGGGTCCAGTAAAACATCAACTGTAGCTTACATACCTGTCCAAATCGCGATTGGAAGGATTCCACGTCTTCCTCTACGAGTCTCTATCCAACAAATCACGTTTCGTTGGATTTGGACACTCCTACACTGCACACGAGCACGAACACCACGGGTCGACGTTGCAGTTCCAGCAGGAAACCAAGGTCTTCAATGGAGGAAGATGGAATTAGGGAGAGATAGGAGGGCTTCCTTGCAAAATCCTGGGTTCACCTTGAAGAGGGGAGAAAAGAGTCTCAGGGGAGGTCGTCCACTTCTTTTATAGACCAAGGATTTTGGTGCAATGGGCCTCAAGAACATAAATGCCCTAACCTGTTTCTCAGCAGGAAATCCACATTCGGGCGCCCGAAATCCATGAAGTGGGCGCCCGGTTCTTCAGCCTGCACAAGTCCAGAACATCGGACTCTCCGCCCGCGGTCCGGTGCGCCCTAACCTGGTCCGGCGGATCTCACCTACCAACCAACACGTGTCAAGCGGATCGATAATCACGAGGTACATTTCCGGATCCACTTTACGGGCGCCCACAACCTGGATCCGAAATGACTTAGCATTTTTCAGAAAACGAGCACTGAACATCTGGGCGCCCAAAACAAGGCTTCCGGGCGCCCTAAAGTTCAAAAGCCCAAAACTCCAGTTTTGGCTTACTTCGGCGCTCCGAGTCCGTTTTCGCGTCTATTTGGCGCCGAAACGACTCCGACTTGTCTCGACCTTCTCCAGAAGTGTCGAACAGTCTTAGATACTGCAGTCATTCCGTCAGTTAGGCCCCAGGGGTACTACAGTACCGGTGATAGCAGAATTTATGTGATATGCTATGTGAAGGCTATCTACCTGGTATGGATAGAGGATGAGTACCGGAGGCACCGGAATTGGATTATCTCGCTTCCGAGCTAGATTTGACGATTGTTGAGAGGTTGTGAATAGGAGTAACTATTCACCTGAGTTGGATTGAGGAAATTTTGCGCAAGTATACCTTGGAATTTGTGTGATTGCATAGGGCATCTAGCTCTATCGCTTTGGAATTTGAGCCATTGAATGATTCTCGGTGAGAGATAGGATTTTGGACACCTGAATCAGATGATCTGATTGTGATACTTGGTTAAAGAAATCCAAGAGCTTTGTGTATGAGGAATCTAAGTTTAAGATTCTTTGGATTATTTTGAGACCCTGAGGCAAATGGGCCTAGTGGCATGTCGAGTTGTTTCACTTCAGATCTGTTGAAGGTATATGAAGTGTGTGGACGCTCCGAGCGAGTATTTGAAGTCTACCCCGATGGTGGATGTCGTTTCTTTAGAGCTACATGAAGACCTAAACTTCAAGGAGCAGTGGTTGTGGATTGGACTTGTGGAATGTAGGAATTTGGAATTATCACTATTCCTACTACAAGGTGCTTTGTTGCAACATCTTGGATGCGATGCATTGTGAGAGCTGGAGGCTTCACTGCGAGGGCGATGTTCTTATCTCCTTCAGATTTTGTTGTTTGTTTGTTGGTTGTTGATCTGTAGTTTCGCGGACTAAACTCCTTTTTAGGAGGGGAGTATGTAGTACACTGAATTTTAGCAAATTGCGGAGTTCTAGTGAGAGAATAGTGGCTTGTGCTATTCTGGAGTTTTGGGTTATGTTTGGTGAGCTTCGGAGTGTTTTCGTGACTTGAAAAGTGCGAAAACGGACTCCGGAAGTCAAAATCTGCAAAAGTGCAGATTTTGCATTGCATACCGGTATCTGGGTTAGGGATGCCGGAATCCAGTGAAGAACTGGTTTGCGCAGCTCTCAGGTTCTGCGGAATCCTGCTGGTGATACCGGAATGGGCTGGCATTCCGGTATGTGAAATTCGCGTACCGGTACTGAAGTGATTAGTATCGGTACTGAGAAGTGGCATACCGGAATCCTGTTGCGTGGCCTGCTTGGCCGAGGCTCGGGTTTTGCAAAATTTGTGCAGTATACCGGTATACACATGCGCATACCGGTATACAGTGCTGCAGAGTGCATTTTGTGCAGTTTTGCAATTTTGGCTTTTTGAGGGGCCTAAGTGGATTTTGTGCTTAGGGTTAAGTACCCCTTCACCCCCTCATGTGGCTGTTTTGGCTGAGGACTTGGAGGAGATGAGGTAGGGTGTTTTCTCTCTCTCTCTCTAGATTTTCTTGCTCCCAACCCCTTAGATCATAGTTTTGATCTCCTTTCTCTCCATTTTCTTCATGGAGGAGTACTCCTAGGCTTGGAGGGAGCTCGGGGCTGAGGAAAGGAGCTTGTTGGTGGGCTTAGCTTCAACCCTAGCATGTGTGAGCTTGGTTGGAAGCTTGATTTGAGGTTAGTAAACCCTTTTACAACCTCTATTTGTGATTTTTCCTTGTGATTAGTATGAAAACCTAGTTTCATGAAAACTAGGGTTTGAATTAGGGTTTCGGGATTGTGAGCTCTTGAGGTGGTATTGATGGGTGTAGAATGTTGTTGTAGGTTGGATTTGAAGATCCCTAACCTCAATTTGGACTTAGAACAAGTTTTGCTTGCTCAAGGTATTTTTCACCCATTTACCTCATGAGATTTTGGTAGTTTTCGAAATTGTTCGTTCGAAGCTTTTAACCCCTTGGAAAATTATCTTAGGGTATGAGAAGCTCGGGGGACAACTTCGTTTTGAAGTACTGCGAGGCTTCGACGGTTATCCGGTGGGTCTGACCTCACCGAAATGGGTGAACTCCCCCTATATCTCCTATCTTGTTATAGGATTGATTAGATGCATAATTATGATAATTATGGCATGATGGAAATTGTATGAAAATTGTGATTGCATAAGACATATATGTTGTGTGTGAAAAATGCATAGTACATATAGAGTGGCATTATGAGAATAACATGCATGCTAGGGTATTTGCACTAATAGTGCATTGATGCATTAGGAAATGCTAATTAAGTTATGCATGTTAGAAAGGAGTGTCATATGAGACACTACTTGGTTGTTGATCTAGTGAATTCTCTTCGCATACTAAAGTATGCTTGTATAGAGAAAAGAGAGACTATGACAAATGTATGTTGCACCTCAACTAGGTGAGCAACTATGATTGGCATTGTTGGTTTTGGGCTCGACCTTTTGGTCGTAGATTGATTCCATGTTTAAGACATGAGGAATGGAATTCTATTTGCATTGATTATTATAATTGGTTAAGCATGAGTCCAATTGGTTAACTAAATACTTGCATGATAGCTTTATACTCTATGTAGTAGAGGTTGTTGTAGCTCATGCATGGCATGGATTTAGTGTTTTGGCATCATAGAATGTATGAATTATGGCATTGAAATGTATTAGTATAGCATTAGTATAATGCATTGGACATGGCATTAGAATAATGCATGGTTTATGAACTTAGTAAACAAAGAGATGAACATTTACATGTTAGAGATATGTGCATATTCACTACAAGAATATTATACATTGGTGGCGACTAATGTCGCCACTATATGTATAAAAAATTGCCACCTTTTTAAAAGGTGGCGATTTTTTAAGTCGCCACAAGTTGCCACCGAAAATCTTGCCACTAATTAAAATTGTGGCGAAGCATGAAGAGTCGCCACCTTACTAAAAATAGAGTGGCGACATTTTGTCGCCACCAAATATAACTTTTAGTGGCCACTATTAGTCGCCACCTTATTAAAAATAGCATGGCGATATTTTATCGCCACCTTATTAAAAATAGCGTGGCGATAAAATATCGCCACCAAATATGACTTTTAGTGGCACTTCTTGGTCGCCACCTTTCATGGAGATAAGATGGCAATAAAATTTTGCCACCAAATGTACACTTTAGGTGGCAATAACCATAGTCGCCATCTTAGTTCAATATAAAGATGCAACTTTTTGTCGCCACCACTTGTGTAAATAAAATAACCACCAATAGTAAATAGGTAATAAAATAAAATATAAAAATACACTATTTATATTTTATAATTAAAACATACACAAAATAACAAACAAAATATTTAACTAAACAAAATTATCCTTTTAAGAAAAATTTAAAAAGCTAAGTAACTTCTCATCCACAACAGCTTAAAAATAAAATAATAGCAATATCAATTTAAAGGCAAAAGAGTAATAATATTCGATATACAGTTAATATCATTCATGACTCCCTACACTTTAGGAATAGAAAACACTTAAAAAAGATTAAAGAAAAAATGCTTCAGTCTCCTAATTCAATGGCCATTATTTTCCTGCAAGAAAATAAAAAGGAGAAAAATAAGTTACACAAGTTAAAAATCTACAACAAAAGATAGAGTAATTGGAAAGTGGTTATGAGTATAGAGAACGAATCCTGAACTACAAGAAAGCAGGGCTGATTGTCAGCAAAAGGAGAGGAGCAAGCAAAAAAGGTTTAGCAGCTGCTCACCCTCATCTTCTCGACTTCAACTAAACTATGTAGCTTAGTTCTCTATAACTAAAGCCATTGTCTGCTAAATGCCTAACTACCAAAACACTTTCTCAAGATAGATCACGGAGAAACTTGGCGCAAAACAAGCATCACTCTACTAGTACAATTTCAGCATCTCATAAAAATTAAATACAACTCAGGAAGCACATATATTTCAAAACAAGCATCACTCTACTAGGATGCGGAGAACCCCTCTAACTCCGAACCCACCCCGTCTGCATCCTTTGTCCCGCCTCAGGAGCCGGCCTTATATCACTGAATCACATGAGGAAAGCTTCCATTTAGCTGGGCAAGTTGGAATCCTTACATTATGTTTTTCTTCTTTTGGAGATGGGATTTGTCAAATTCTCAGCAGCAAATTTAGTCCTCAATTGGCTATAGTTGGGAAAGAGTTCTTCAGGTATTTGATTCTTGGACCCAAAAAAAATATAGGTTGAAGTGTTTGATTGTACTTACTTGGTAAAAAAATAGTTTAACATAATTGCTCTGTTGCTCATGTGAATTTAAAACTACAACAAGAGCTCAACTCTTTTTGATTAAAAAATGTGGAACATAACAAAAGAGAAGGAATCTAGACTAGGTCATTCACTTGTTCAGCAATATCTCATATATGTCATATTTTAGTTAGATAGTTCACTAGTCTGCTAAATCAGGAATAAATTTTATACAGAAGGATGCATATCATGGTACAAACCAACCAAATGACAAACATATAGCTACATGATACATGTGGTCTCTCAATCATTCATGGATTGTTGACTTCTCTAAGATGTGTACTTTTAATCAGAAATAATCACTAAACTTACTTTATTAACAAATTAAGAAAATAACGAGGCAATTTATTTACCAATGGGTCTACAAATTTGAACAAAATAAGAGCACAATATATAGTCCATATGAACAAAGAGACATGTAATATTAGATAAATCGGTTAAGTTAAAAGAGAAACATTTAAAGAAACAAGATAATGTTGAACTAATGCGCAAAAAGGTCAGAAGTGCAATACTCAAATGTAGATAGAAGATTAATAAAAACTACTACTAGTTGTGCTTTGAATCAAAAGAAACAAAAAAACAAAAGAATGGATGAACT
This sequence comes from Puya raimondii, assembly GCA_016920855.1. NCBI lineage: Eukaryota > Viridiplantae > Streptophyta > Magnoliopsida > Poales > Bromeliaceae > Puya > Puya raimondii. The sequence continues at coordinate 13,403,672 of JABWPP010000047.1, read as the reverse complement.
TAGAATCCAAATACAACAATATTCACAGCACAAGTAATGGAACTCCCAAACAAAAAATAGTTTTTTTTCTTTTTTTCTCCTTTTTTTTTATCTCTCTCAGGAGGTAAGATGAGACGAGAATTTAGTTACCAGATATAACAAGGATTAGCGTTCATATTGTAAAAGTCTTACATGACATACTGATAATGTTACACATGATTCTATAATCTCTAGAACCATAACTTTTGGTGTGAGGGAAAAATCATTTATTCTATCTAGTTACTACAAAAATTCTTATATGATATATCATGATGAGAAACACGCAAATATTGCATGAACAAGTAGGCTCTTACATAGTTAGAATCTACCAGATTTATAACTCTTTTTTCCAGTAGAATTTGCTAGTTGTAGCATATAGAATCTACTAGCTAAAACTCATTCAATAAGCTAAGTTGTAGTAACTCATCCATATCATGTACCAACTTTAGAGATCTGCAGCTTCTGAAGTAGTACAAACCAAGAGACTGCAACTTCGTTTTATATTTTTTTTCCTTTCATTTTCTGCTTCAAGTTCAGATAAACAACTAGGCCAACTTGTTAAAATGTACCACTAAACTGAATATTGAAGAAGCAATAGATGAAGTAATAGAGATTGAAACATGAAAGAGAATCCTTTGCCAAAAGTACACATTTCAGTAGTATCAACGGTTTCGGCAGCTTCACCCTCCAGTTTCAGATATTTATTAAAAGGTCCTCAAATTCTTCAAATAAATATAGAATATTGGAATAGTCGAGCTCAAACCTAGTTTCAGAACATACTGAGCTTTGTTTTTTATTGCTTCTCATTGAGTAGGTTCAAAATCACTAACTACTACTGCAATCGTGGAAAAAATTTTATCCCCTGGGTGCTATTCAATTGGAACACAACAGGGGACTAATATGACCAACTCTTTTCATACCACCAAATGCACTATGAAAGCTTAGAGAAAGTTGTTTTCATCAAATCAGGTCATAATATAAAGCTGGAAACAATCAATTGTGGTAATTCCTTTGCTACTGACATCGATTCATAAAATTCATGGCATAAATGCTGATAATGGAGATATATGAATCGATCTACAGTGCAGAAATTTAATTAGCTAGTCCAATGCGCATTAAAAAGAAAAATAAAACAATAGAAATAGGCGAGAGGCTCACCGGCGAGGAAATCGGCAGCGATGGCTCACCGGCGAGGAGATCAGCGGTGAGGGGCTCACCGGCGAGGAGATCGGCGGTGAGAATCTCCGTTTTGAAGGGGTCGTCGGAGAGGAAATTAGCGACGAGGAGCTCGCTGCATAGCTCACCGGCGAGGAGCTTGTCGCCTATGTCGCCGACGAGGAGCTCGCCGGTGAGGAGCTCGCCGGCGAGGAGTTCGCCGGTGACGAGCTTGCCGGCGAGAGATCGTCGAGGAGGAGAGGGTGGGAACGGGAGCGGATTAGGGAAATGGGTTTTGAGGGGGAGAGGGTTTTTTTCTTTACTGTAGCTAAGAGGAAGTAGAGGGGGAGAGGGTGAGCTGAGGAAGTGAGGGTTTTTTTTTTAATTTTTAAAAAATTTAATTACTAATATTAAATTAGAATATTAATTTAGTTCAATTTAAAAATTAAATTAAATTTATATTTTAATTTAATTTTTAATTTAAATTAAATTTTCAAATTAATAATTTAATCTAATTTTTAAAAAGTTATAATTAATAATTTAATTTAGTTAATAATTAATAATTAATTAATAAATTGATTTAATCAAATTAAATTTAAGTAATTTTAAAAATTAATTTAAAATAATTAATAGATATTCACTAATTAACAAAGCTCTTAAATTAAAAAAAATTAATTAAAAAAATTAACTAAATTAATTAGAATAAAATAATATAAAAAATAAAAGTTTGGAAATGTTAATAAAAATAAAAGTTCATGAAGCAATTTCAAAATAATCTGAAATAATCATTTGGTGGCGAAAGTAATATCGCCACTTTAAGTTAATTAATCAATAAATAAAATAACCATTTGGTGGCGAAAATAGTATCGCCACTTTAAGTTAATTAATCGGTGGCCATTTATTTTATCGCCACCATATATTAAGTTAATTAATCGGTGGCGACTTTTTTTATCGCCACCATAGATAATTAATTGGTGGCAAAAAAATTTTATCGCCACTTTAAGTTAGTTAATTGGTGGCAATTTTTTTATCGCCATCATAGGTAGCCAAATAGTGGCCGACAAAATAATCATTTGGTGGCGAAAATAGTATCGCCACTTTAAGTTAATTAATCGGTGGCCATTTATTTTATCGCCACCATATATTAAGTTAATTAATCGGTGGTGACTTTTTTTATCGCCACCATAGATAATTAATTGGTGGCTAAAATTTTTTTTCGCCACTTTAAGTTAGTTAATTGGTGGTAATTTTTTTTATCGCCATCATAGGTAGCCAAATAGTGGCGACAAAATAGTCATTTAGTGGTGAAACTAGTATCGCCACTTTAAGTTAATTAATCGGTGGCGATTTTTTTTATCGCCACTATAGATAACTATATAGTGGCGACAAAATAGTAATTTAGTGGTAAAAATACTATCGCCACTTTAAATTAATTAATTGGTGGCAATTTTTTTTATCGCCATCATAGGCACCCTAATAGTGGCGAGAAAATAGTCATTTAGTGGTAAAATTAGTATCGCCACTTTAAGTTAATTAATCGGTGGCGATTTTTTTTATCGCCACCATAGATAACTATATAGTGGCGATAGATTTTGTCGCCATCTTATTTTTGCCACCAATATTATCTTTTCTTGTAGTGATTGGAAGGGACATACCAACGGACAATTTTGAGAACAACATGATATTGTTGACATTTAGCATATTGGCTATTGAATGTAGTAAACATAATATGACATGTTTTGACATAGTATGAGGTTAAGCATATTGTATTTCACTTAGGTGAATAATTAGGTTGACATTATGACATAATGTTAGACCCTTGGACATCGGTTGGCTATTCTATGTTAGAGACATGACGAACGTATTTCCTATGCTGTTGACTATGCTTGTTATGCCATTGTGCTCATTCGCACATGCTTGTGAGGGTCGCTCCCTACAAGCCGGCAGCTCCGGAGTGGGCCTTTCGCGACGTCGATCGTTTATGTGCAGGTTATATGGGCGCCGAAGTGGATTGCCGTGGAGGAGGCTCATTCTAGCGAGAATGTTGACTACCACGGGGCCATTAGGCACGGCACAAGCCGAGACTTGAAAAGTCCTTTATGGTAGGAAATATTGTGAGGAATGTGACATTTGGCACCCAAATTAAATCGGTACATAGAGATGTAGCTGATGGACATAGTACTGGGTGGTGACCTTGTGGCATTACATGTAGTGAACATAACATACATATAGTTGGGAACAAGTCATATAGTTCATACATGTAGTGGGAAGTCGGTTATATAGTTCATACTTGTAGTTGGAGACAAGTCATATGTGTAATAGTAAACTTGACATATAGTGAGTTTATTACATTAGAGCATATGTGATTGATCATGGCATTAATTTGACATGCATGTAATTTGTGTAATTAAATGTTGAGCTTATGTCAATAGAGCATATTCATGTTCATGTAGACGATTTAGTCATTGGAGGCATGATAGTTGTAGAACTACCTGTTTAGCATTTAATATTTTATGCTTTATGTTTCAGTTATACTATCTTGCCTCAGTTGACCTAGCGGTGTAATTCGCCACTCTCGGCGGCTTACCCACTGGGAACTATTGATTAATAGTTCTAACCCCATTGTTGTTGGGTTTTTATTTCAGAGCCTTCCGCAGCAGGAGAGGCTTGGGATCGTGGCGAGGGGTTAGCAGCTAGCTAGAGCCTCTACGGTGTTGTTGTAGGCATACCCTGGTGTCCTTTCATTGTATTTTATATGAAAGGTGTATAGTTGTTTCTAGGGAGTGAGCTCCTAGTATTGCTAAGATGTGTAATAATTATTGTATATCTTGAGATTTTAGTTGTGTTGATTTTGGTTTTAGTTGTAGAACTGTTTTTCTCGCTCTGATCACCTTGTTATAGGATGTATTTCTTATCCTACTTGTTTGTTGTGGTTGTAGACGCCTTGTGTACATTGTGTTGTTTTGAGGTACACGGCGGGTCTGTGCACGTGCCTGGTAGGCTCTCCCTAGGGCCCGGGGCGTGACAATCTTTCTTCTTTACAAATAAAACCGGCGCTCCCCAAGGTGAGACACTTGGTCTAACAAAACCCTTGTCCAGTAAATCCTGCAATTGCGCCTTCAACTCTTTAAGCTCCGCAGGTGCCATCCTATAGGGTGTCTTCGAGATTGGGGTAGTCCCAGGAATAAGATCTACCACAAACTCAATCTCCCTATCGGGTGGCATTCCCGGTAACTCAATCGGGAACACATCCCCAAACTCTCGCACAACAGGTGTATCCTCAACTTGAGGGGTAACCCCATCCCTCACAGTAACATTAGCCAAATAGGCTACACAACCTCTCCGAATCATCTGTTTAGCTCGCGTCGAAGAGATAGTCATCGCAAACAAAGAACTCTTGCACCCCTGAAATACAACCTCACCTTGACCAGGTTCTCGAAAGATCACAACCCGGTTCATGCAGTCGATCGTGGCATAATATCTACTAAGCCAATTCATGCCCAACACTACATCGAACTCACCAAGCTTCCGTAGAGCTAATAAATCAATCGGCATAAACCAGTCCCCTATTCTAACGGGGCAACTAGGGCAAAACTCCCGAATGTCTAAAACATGATCGGGAACAACAACTTGACCGGGATGCAAGGTCGGTAAAAGCTCAATGCCATGCAACTCGGCAAACAGCCGATCGATAAATGAATGCGATGCACCGGTATCAAATAATGCTCTAACTCTTATGCCATTAATTAAAATGATACCTGCAACGACCTCCCCCGCTGCTGCTGCCTCCTCAGTCTGGGCCGCATACAAACGCCCACTAGGTGCCTGCCGTGACCCCTCGGTCAGCCGCTGGACAGGCGGTCGCCCGGCCTGGTAGTGGGTAGGTGGAATCCCACGACTCTGTCCCGGTGATGCTGGTGCCGATGCCGATGACGGGGCTGGGGAAGAACCTCTCGGACACTCCGAGCGAAAGTGGCCCTCCTGGCCACACTGGTAGCACTTGCCCACTCGCTGTGGGCACTGTGGTGGAATATGAGGACCACCACAAATCACGCAACGCGGTGGTCGGCGACGATCCGGCACTCCGCGCGATGAAGTAGAGCCACGCCCTCGGGATTGGCTCCTAGGATTCTTTGGCGGCCTCTTAGAGCTAGTCTTGCTGCCTCCTTCATCCGTTGACCGCTTACCCTTCGCTCTGTCCCAAGCTTCACATTCTTCTCTAGCAATCTCCGCGCCTTTCTCCACAATCAAGGCGCGATTTACCACCTCCCGGTAAGTCTGCAGACCCGCCGACTGAACCATCCTGTAGATCGACGGTCGAAGGCCCGTTTCAAAGATGCGAGCCTTATCTTCATCATCTCTCACAACAAATGGAACACAGTGCAAAAGACGAGAGAACTCCCGTTCATACTCCGCCACTGTCTTGTCCCTCTGGCGCAAATTGCGCAAATCCCTCTCCAATTGTCTCTTGACACTTTGAGGGAAATATGACTCCAACAGCAACTCCTTGAACCTTTTCCAAGTGATGGACGCAAGGTCGGTGTTGGGATCATCTCGAGTCCTTTCATTGTATACTAGTTGTTGACGCCTTGTGTGCACTGGGGCGCCTTGTGTACACGGCGGGTCTGTGCACGTGCCCGGGTGTGCTTCCGCTGGGGCCCCGGGGCGTGACTGATTATAGTGGTATCAGAGCATAACATACTAGATTTAGGAACAATAAACATGACAAGGTAGAGTATACACAAGGTGCACAAAGAAAAGTACACAAAATAAAGGTGATACAAGTTCCACCAATAATACATCCACTACAACGGGTGAACTCTACTACTAACTCAAAAGTACATACACCTTTCAACAATACAAAAGAAAGGTAACCACCTATGCGACTATCTCCTCAGAAGCTAACTAGTCGCGATGTCCTTGCCTCGATCCCTTGCCTCCCCCGCAATGGAAGGCTCTGAAATAAAAACAACAAACCCCAGGGGGATGAGAACTATTATTCAATAGTTCCCAGTGGGTAAGCCGCCGAGAGGAGCGGGATACACCACTAGGTCAACTGAGGCAAAAGTAGGATTAGTATAAAAGTATGCGTACATTTAAAAATGCTACTCTACTATGCCTCTACCATAAGTTATGAACATGTAATATTCTATTCATGATCATGTTACAATGCAAGTAAATCTTCTACTCATGTACATGTGTAAATATGCAATATTTTAGTTACACATATTCTAATGTCATAATCTCACTATATGTCATGTCATGTCCACTACCACATGTAACATAGATACCCAATCCATAGGGGACGATGCCGTCCCGCTTGTGCCGTGCCTAATGGTCCCGTGGTAGTCAGCATTCTGTCACTAGAATGAGACTCTCCCCCAACGGCGATCCACTTCGGCGCCCAAACCTGCACGGGCGATCAATGTCGCAAGGCTAACTCCGGAGTGCCGGCTTGTAGGGAGCGACCCTCACAAGCATGTGCGAATGAGCACAAATGGCCAACAAGCATAATCAACTGCATAAGTGTCACGTTCATCATGTCTAAAACATGGAATGCCAAGTAATGACCAAGAGTTCAACACTATGTCATAATGTTCACTTGTTATACACCTAAGTAATATGCCACATACTTAGTTTAACATTCTCAATAGTTTGTCATATACCATGACTAATGCTACTAAGAGTCAATATATAAACATCATGAATGAATCTCGCATTCTACTATACATCTAGTATCCCACATGATGTCTCACTTATCCCAACATGCATTTCTACATATAACAAGATGAAATGCTACTAAACCATTACACAAGTTTATTCCATGCATGTTATCAACCCCTACAAGGCACATGCAATTCTCATGAATGACACCTAAATGTCATGATTCCAACGATGTCATAATGCTACATTTAGCATGTAAATGCACAATTTAGAGCTTTTAACAAAACCGAAGACATAGGGGGATTTCACCCATTTCGGTGAGGTCAAACCCACCGGAAATCCTTCGAGACCTCGCAGTACGTCAAAGCGGAGTTGTCCCCTCGATTTCTAGCACCCTAAAGAAAATTCCTAGGGGGTCACAAGTGTCGAACGAACACTTTCGAAAATCGACATATATAAGAGGGAAAAAGGGTGGAATTTACCTTAAACCAAGAAATCCTTGTCCAAAACCCAAATTGAAGTTAGGAGGCTCCAAATCCAACCTAACATAACAATCTATACCCATCAAATCCCATCCAAAAGCCTAGAATCAAGAAACCCCAAAATAAACCCTAGGTTTACCATTTTAAGGTTTCATCCACAATAATCCAAATAAACCACAAGAGAGGGTTTACAAGAAAATTACTCACCTCTTTTGAGCTCCAAACTAGGTCCAAAGAAGCTAGGGTTGGAGATAAACCTCAAACAAGCTCTCTTCTCCACCTCTAAGATCCTCCAAGGGTAAGCTAGCAAGCTTGAGTGCAAGGGAGAAGAGAAAAGAGATCAAATCCTTGATTCCATAACCTTGGAAGCAAGAAATCTAGAGAGAGAAAGAGGAAAAGCCCTACCTCTTCTTCTCCAAAGTCCTTGCACAAAGGGGTTGAGGGGGGGATGTGAAGGGTTAAGTTACACATTGTAACAATTGCCCTAACACCTCTCCAAAACCCAACATTAGCAAACTGCACAAATTGCAGTTTCTGCCCTGTATACCGGTATGCGTATGGGCATACCGATATCCGGCCAGGAATCCAGCAAACCCGAGCCTCGGCCAAGAGGCCACGCAACAGCATACCGGTATACCGAACATCAGTACCGGTATACTTTGCATCAGTACCGGTATCAAGTGCCGAATTCCGCAAAACCCGAGAGCTGCGCAAAATCCAGTTTTCCACTGGATTCCGGTATCCCATAACCAAATACCGGTATACAATGTCAAAACTGCAGGTTTTGCAAATTTTGACTTCCGGAGTCTGTTTCCGCACTTTTTAAGTCCCGAAAACACTCCTAAGCTCTCGAAACACAGCCAAAACCTCCAGATTAGTATAAAGTACTAATCTTACACTAGAACCTTGCAATTTGCTAAAGTTCAGTGTACTACACTGTCATCAACCTCTGCTTAAGCTCATCAAAATATTCTTGGCACTCATCACTCCAAAGATACTTAACCCCTTTCCTGGTTAACCGAGTGAGTGGCGTAGAGAGTTTCGCAAAACTCTCCACAAATCGTCGATAATACCCGGCTAAGCCAAGAAAACTCCGCACTTCAGAAATTGTCGTCGGTCTAGGCCAATCACAAATCGCTTCAACCTTCTTAGGATCAACAGCTACTCCCGAAGCAGAAATCACATGGCTTAAAAAGGCTACCTCTCTCAACCAGAATTCACACTTCTTCAACTTTGCATACAACTTCTTTTCTCTCAAGAGTTGCAGCACTAATCTCAGATGCTCCTCATGCTCCATATCATTACGGGAGTAAATCAAGATATCATCAATAAAGACTACCACAAACTTATCCAAGAAAGATTTAAAGACTCGGTTCATCATATCCATAAATGCAGCAGGGGCATTCGTCAAACCAAAAGGCATGACGGTAAACTCATAATGCCCATACCGAGTTCTAAAAGCTGTCTTAGAGATATCCTCGGCCTTCACCTTCAACTGGTGGTAACCGGACTGAAGATCAATCTTAGAAAAGACACACGCTCCCTGTAATTGATCGAACAGATCATCAATACGGGGGAGGGGATATCTATTCTTGATGGTCACTTTGTTCAATTCCCGATAATCCACACACAACCTAAGTGAACCATCCTTCTTCTTCACAAACAACACAGGCGCTCCCCAAGGCGACACACTAGGTCTAATAAAACCTTTATCCATAAGATCCTGCAGTTGCGCCTTCAACTCTCTCAATTCAGCTGGTGCCATTCTATAGGGTGTCTTCGAGATTGGCGCGGTTTCTGGTACCACATCAATCACGAATTCAATCTCCCTATCAGGAGGCATCGAGGATAACTCAGAAGGAAAGACATCCGAAAACTCACGGACAATAGGAATATCCTCGAGTCCTGGTACAACAGTGGGCATCTCAATCACTGTCGCAAAATAGGCCATACATCCTCTACTTAACATCTGTCTGGCCTTAGAAGAAGAGATCGTTCCTGCAAACAGTGAACTTCTACATCCTTCAAAAATAAACTCTTCATGTCCAGGCTCCCGAAAGATCACCGTCTTGGTTCCACAATCAATTGTAGCAAAATATCGAGATAACCAATCCATGCCTAGGATTATATCAAAATCCTGCAATTGTCTCAATACCAATAAATCGGCAGGCATGATCCAAGGTCCAATTTGCACAGGACATCCCAAACAACCCTGCGTCACCTGCAAACTATGGTCGGGCACCCGCACCTCCTGTGTCTGGGGTAACGACCCTATATCTAAACCATGATGCAATGCAAATGCCCTACTAACAAAGGAATGCGATGCACCAGTATCGAATAAAGTACGCGATCTAATGCCACAAATCAAAACTATACCTGCCACCACTCAATCAGCTATCGAGGCGTCCTCAATCTGAGCGGCATAGACTCGACCGCTCGCCGGTGGCTGGCGTCGATCCGGCTGTCGTGGCATAGAATATCGATCCTGAGTAAACACCGGGGAAGCTCCAGATACTTGCGGTGGGGAGAAAGGTACAGATGCCATAGATGGAGCTACTACAAGTCTGGGACAAGCCCTCCTCATATGTCCCAACTGTCCACACTCATAACATCGTCCTTCTCGCCGATCACAGAGATTAACAAAATGAGGTCCTCCACAAATCACACACCGGGGAGATCCCTTCTGCTGCTGTCGCTGCTGGCGAAATCCTCCGGACTGCTGGCGACTAGAAGATCCACGACCCTGGAAACGCGATCGCGGGGGAGGTCTAGGCGGCCGTCTACTACTTGACTGCCCTCCATCATCAGGTGCTGGGCGCTTCCTCTCCTGACCCTGAGCTGGGTCCACAAGCTGCCCCTTCGTCACAAATGTCCCTCGCTCTACCCACAGAGACTGCTCAATAGTAGCATCCAAAGTCTAAAGTCTCTGCGAGTGGACAAATGGAAATATCTCCGGTCTCAAACCCTTCTCATAGAGATAAACCTTTTGTATCTCATCTCTCGCTGCTGAAGGAACACAATTAAGTAGTCTCGTAAACTCCCTCGCATACTCCTGCACCGAGCGATTCCCTTGCTTCAGATTCTTCAAATCTTTCTCTATCTTCATCTTCACACTACTGGGAAAATATGCTCTATACATAATCCCCCGAAACTCGCTCCAAGTCATCTGTAGAGGATTCAAGGACCTATGATCACGGGTCCTCCTCCACCAGACATGAGCATCACCAGAAAGACAATGAACTACCATATGCACCTGCTCCCGTGCTGGCACGAACAGATCCTCAAACAATTTCTCCATCTCACAAATCCAAGCTTCTACCACCCAAGGTTCTATACTATTACCATTGAATCGGGGTGGATCAAACCTACAGAAGCGAGCCAATCTATCCGCCATCCGCTCCTGCTCTTCTTCAAAAAGCACTTGACTAGGCTGAGTACTTCCTTCTCTGGGTTGAGATGTAACTGGGGTAGTCGCCGCCTGAGGTTCCATAGCTCGAGGCGTATTATTCTGCTGCTGGGAGAAAGCGTCGCACATCTTCTGTAATAGAACACTCTGCTGCCTTCCAACTGCAGCTATGTCTGCTAGCTGCTCCTGCAGAGCGGGCTGTTCACTAGGTCCCGTCTGCTCAGGCATCTCCGAAGGCGACGGATGCGCTCGCGTCGACAGTCGTCGAGGAGGCATAGTACCTGCAACAGAATACCCAATTAAAACCACAAACAATCTCACGACCCAATTTAGCGAAAGTCTAGAAGGACACTTCTTTTCTTCTCAGATTATTATGTCGTCTGCAGCCAACATAATACATCTGATAAGAGGAGGCGTAATCCTTCAATCACTCTTCCTACACAAGGAAGGATTCAAAACCCAATCTTTGACTTTCGCGATCAATCACGTCTCTCTCGTCATTCTTAGGTCTGTTTATCTTAGGTTTCCTAGGCCCTCATGACCTATTCCTAAGCTCTAATACCAACTTAATCTGTCACGCCCCGGGTTACCATCCCCGGGCACATCAACAGACCCGCCGTATACACAGTAATAAAACTGAGCATACGAAGCGAAGTAACAACAAACACACAGAGCTAAAGGTATCAACAGAGCTGCTATAAATATATAGATCAAAAGATCACTGTACATACATACATCATCCATATACATCACTGATAATCACTGTCTCACAGTATGTACAGACTTATAACCATCTACCAAAATGGGGTACACCTCTAGCAAAGTATCCGGGGATCAACTCTACCCGACGGTCTCCTTTCCGCGCTCAGTATGCACAACTGGGGAAGAAGACTCTGCAAAAAGGTATCAACAACGGGTGTGCGAACTACTATCAAACAAGTAGTCCTCAGTGGGTACCGCCACCAGCCTCAGCGGTCTGCCCACTAAGTCCTCAATCTCAAGAGATATATATAGAGCAATAAAGAAAGTAGAAGATATACTACCACTACTATGCACAATGCTCAACTGTCAATATAAATACCAATGAACTGAATATATCAAATGAGGACTATCACGAATCCATAATGCCACACAACACAATACAATACAATACAATACAATACCTGCAGCCTGATCATGCTCTACCCGTAGGGAGCCAGCTAGTACAGGAAACACCGTCTGTCCTTAGCCCTTTGTACAACCCTCTGTACGGAAAAACCCAACTCCGGAGCGGTACTCGTGGGAGCGACCCAACCGAGTATAGTAACACATATCAGCGCCAAGCACCCACAGGTATATGATCGACACGACTGGGTCAACTGATCTCACAAAGGAATCACGTGCCCTCGGCACCTCAAAGGATAATCAACAACAAGTATGACCCAATCAATGCTCCAGTGCTCTCAATCAATCTCAACTCTACCACAAAGAGGAGGTACAAAAATATAGCACGAGCCACATCATGATCACCTACACTAATATGTACAACAACTGGTACAAGGAATATCAACAGAATAGGTGTAGGTCAAATCATGCATCAAGGATATAAGGAAATCATGCATGCTCTTATATATATCATTAGCTCACCTAAGATCATATCATGCACATGCAATCTCAGCCTAAGATGGCATATCTAACATAATCTCAGCATGGCATACTAACCGAGTACCTGTTCAGATTTCAACGAACGAGGATTGAAACCCCATAAGAACGTTCTATTACGCCCTAAGAGTGCGAGTTTGCCACGAGTACATATTCAGAATAGAACGAGCGAAGATTGAAACTGCATAAGAGCATAAGAGCGTTCTATTACGCCCTAAGAGTGCGAATTTGCCACGAGTACATGTTCAATTTCGAACGAACGAGGATTGAAACCCCATAAGAGTGTTCTATTACGTCCTAATAGTGCGAGTTTGCCGAGTACATGTACATGTTCAAATTCGAACGAACGACGATTGAAACCGCATAAGAGCATTCTATTATGCACAAAGAGTGCGAGTTTGCCACGAGTACATGTTCAGATTCGAACGAACGACGATTGGAACCCATAAGAGCGTTCAATTACGCCCAAAAAGTGCGAGTTTGCCACGAGTACATGTTCAGATTCGAACGAACGAGGATTGAAACCCCATAAGAGCGTTCTATTACGTCCTACGAGTGCGAGTTTTCCACGAGTACATGTTCAGATTCGAACGAACGAGGATTGGAACCTTATAAAAGCCTTCTATTACGCCCTAAGAGTGCGAATTTGCCACGAGTATATGTTCAGATTCAGAACGAACGAGGATTGAAACCGCATAAGTGCGATCTATTACGCCCAAAGAGTGCGACTTTGCCACGAGTACAAGCTCAGATTGGAACGAACGAGGATAGAAACCCCATAAAAGCGTTCTATTACGCCCAAAGAGTGCGAGTTTGCCACGAGTACATGTTCAGATTCGAACGAACGAGGATCGAAACTCCATAAGAGCATTCTATTACGCCAAAAGAGTGCGAGTTTGCCACGAGTACATGTTCAGATTCGAACGAAGGAGGATTGAAACCCCATAAGAGCATTCTATTACGCCCTAAGAGTGCGAGTTTGCCACGAGTACATGTTCAGATTCGAACGAACGAGGATTGAAACCGCATAAGAGCGTTTTGTTACGCCCTAAGAGTGCGAATTTGCCACGAGAAAACGAGGATTGAAACTCTATAAGAGCGTTCTATTATGCCCTAAGAGTGCGAATTTGCCACGAGTACATGTTCAGATTCGAACGAACGAGGATTGAAACCCCATAAGAGCGTTCTATTACGCCCAAAGAGTGCGAGTTTGCCACGAGTACATGTTCAGATTCGAACGAACGAGGATTGAAATCCCATAAGAGCATTCTATTACGCCCTAAGAGTGCGAGTTTGCCACGAGTACATGTTCAGATTCGAAGGAACGAAGATTGAAACCTCATAAGCCCATTCTATTACGCCCTAAGAGTGCGAGTTTGCCACGAGTACATGTTCAGATTCGAACGAACGAGGTTTGAAATCCCATAAGAGCATTCTATTACGCCCTAAGAGTGCGAGTTTGCCACGAGTACATGTTCAGATTCGAAGAACGAAGATTGAAACCTCATAAGCCCATTCTATTACGCCCTAAGAGTGCGAGTTTGCCACGAGTACATGTTCAGATTCGAACAAACGAGGATTGAAACCCCATAAGAGCGTTCTATTACGCCCAAAGAGTGCGAGTTTGCTACGAGTACATGAGATTCAGATTCGAACGAACGAGGATTGAAATCCCATAAGAGCATTCTATTACGCCCTAAGAGTGCGAGTTTGCCACGAGTACATGTTCAGATTCGAAGGAACGAAAATTGAAACCTCATAAGCCCATTTGATTACGCCCTAAGAGTGCGAGTTTGCCACGAGTACATGTTCAGATTCGATTGAGCGAGGATTGAAACCCCATAAGAGCATTCTATTACGCCCAAAGAGTGCGAGTTTGCCACGAGTACATGTTCAGATTCAAACGAACGAGGATTGAAACCTCATAAGAGCGTCCTATTATACCCAAAGAGTGCGAGTTTGCCGCGAGTACATGTTCAGATTCGAATGAACGAGGATTGAAACCCCATAAGAGCGTTCTATTACGCCCAAAGAGTGCGACTTTGCCACGAGTACATGTTCAGATTCGAACGAACGAGGATTGAAACCGCAAAAAAGCGTTCTATTACGCCCTGAGATTGCGAGTTTGCCACGAGTACATGTTCAGATTCGAACGAACGAGGATTGAAATCCCATAAGAGCATTCTATTACGCCCTAAAAGTGCGAGTTTGCCACGAGTACATGTTCAGATTCGAAGGAACGAAGATTGAAACCTCATAAGCCCATTCTATTACGCCCTAAGAGTGCGAGTTTGCCACGTGTACATATTCAGATTCGAACGAACGAGGATTGAAAGTCCATAAGAGCGTTCTATTACGCCCTAAGAGTGTGAATTTGCCACGAGTACCTGTTCAGATTCCAACGAACGAGGATTGAAACCCCATAAGAGCGTTCTATTACGCCAAAAGAGTGCGAGTTTGCCACGAGTACATGTTCAGATTCGAACGAACGAGGATTGAAACCCCATAAGAGCATTCTATTACGCCCTAAGAGTGCGAGTTTGCCACGAGTACCTGTTCAGATTCCAACGAACGAGGATTGAAACCCCATAAGAACGTTCTATTACGCCCTAAGAGTGCGAGTTTGCCACGAGCACATATTCAGATTAGAACGAACGACGATTGAAACCCCATAAGAGCATTCTATTACGCCCTACGAGTGCGAGTTTTCCACGAATACATGTTCAGATTCGAACGAACGAGGATTGAAACCTCATAAGAGCGTTCTATTACGCCCTAAGAGTGCGAATTTGCCACGTGTACATATTCAGATTCGAACGAACGAGGATTGAAAGTCCATAAGAGCGTTCTATTACGCCCTAAGAGTGTGAATTTGCCACGAGTACCTGTTCAGATTCCAACGAACGAGGATTGAAACCCCATAAGAACGTTCTATTACGCCCTAAGAGTGCGAGTTTGCCACGAGTACATATTCAGATTAGAACGAACGACGATTGAAACCGCATAAGAGCGTAAGAGCGTTCTATTACGCCCTAAGAGTGCGAATTTGCCACGAGTACATGTTCAGATTCGAACGAACGAGCATTGAAACCCCATTAGAGTGTTCTATTACGTCCTAAGAGTGCGAGTTTGCCACGAGTACATGTTCAAATTCGAACGAACGACGATTGAAACCACATAAGAGCATTCTATTACGCCCTAAGAGTGCGAGTTTGCCACGAGTACATGTTCAGATTCAAACGAACGAGGATTGAAACCGCATTAGAGCGTTCTATTACGCCCTAAGAGTGCGAATTTGCCACGACTACTTGTTCAGATTCGAACGAACGTGGATTGAAACCCCATAAGAGCGATCTATTGCACCCTAAGAGTGCGAATTTGCCACGAGTACATGTTCAGACTGGAATGAACGAGGATTGTAACCCCATTAAAGCGTTCTATTACGCCCTAAGAGTGCGAGTTTGCCACGAGTACAAGTTCAGATTCGAACGAACGAGGATTGAAACCCCATAAAAGCGTTCTATTACGCCCAAACAGTGCGAGTTTGCCACGAGTACATGTTCATATTTGAACGAATGAGAATTGAAACCCCATTAGAGCGTTATATTATGCCCTAAGACTGCGAGTTTGCCACGAGTACATGTTCAGATTCGAACGAACGAGGATGAAAGCCCATAAGAGCGTTCTATTACGCCCAAAGAGTGCGATTTTGCCACGAGTACATGTTCAGATTCGAACGAACAAGGATGAAAGCCCATAACAGCGTTCTATTACGCCCAAAGAGTGCGAGTTTGCCATGAATACATGCTCAGATTTGAACGAACGAGATTTGAAACCCTATAAGAGCATTCTATTACTCCCTAAGAGTGCGAGTTTGCCACGAGTACATGTTCAGGTTCGAACGAACAAGGATTGGAAGCCCATAAGAGCGTTTTATTACGCCCATAGAGTGCGAGTTTGCCACGAGTACATGTTCAGATTCGAACGAACGAGGATTGAAATCCCATAAGAGCATTCTATTACGCCCTAAGAGTGCGAGTTTGCCACGAGTACATGTTCAGATTCGATTCGAACGAACGAGATTGAAACCCCATAAGAGCGTTCTATTACGCCCTAAGAGTGCGAGTTTGCCACGAGTACATGTTCAGATTCGAACGAACGAACGAGAAATTGAAAACCCCAAACCCATAAGAGCGTTTCTATTACGCCCTAAGAGTGCGAGTTTGCCACGAGTACATGTTCAGATTCGAACGAACGAACGGATTGAAACCCCATAAGAGCGGTCTATTACGCCCTAAGAGTGCGAGTTTGCCACGAGTACATGTTCAGATTCGAACAAACGAGGATTGAAACCCCATGAGAGCGTTCTATTACGCCCTAAGAGTGCGAATTTGCCACGAGTACATGCTCAGATTCGAACGAACGAACGAACGATTGAAACCCATTGAAGAGCATAAGAGCGTTCTATTACGCCCTAAGAGTGCGAGTTTGCCACGAGTACATGTTCAAATTCGAACGAACGAGGTTTGAAATCCCATAAGAGCATTCTATTACGCCCTAAGAGTGCGAGTTTGCCACGAGTACATGTTCAGATTCAGAACGAACGAGGATTGAAACCGCATAAGTGCGATCTATTACGCCCAAAGAATGCGACTTTGCCACGAGTACATGTTCAGATTCGAACGAACGAGAGATTGAAACCCATAAGAGCGTTCTATTACGCCCTAAAGTGCGAGTTTGCCACGAGTACATGTTCAGATTCGAACGAACGAGGATTGAAACCCATATAAGCGTTCTATTCCGCCCTAAAAGTGCGAGTTTGCCTCGAGTACATGTTCAGATTCGAGCGAACGAGAATTGAAACAAATAAGAGCATTCTATTACGCCCAAAGAGTGCGAGTTTGCCACGAGTACATGTTCAGATTCGAACGAACGAGGATTGAAACTCCATAAGAGCGTTCTATTACGCCCTAAGAGTGCGAGTTTGCCACGAGTACATGTTCAGATTCGAACGAACGAGGATTGAAACCCCATAAGAGCGTTCTATTACGCCCTAAGAGTGCGAGTTTGCCACGAGTACATGTTCAGATTCGAAGGAACGAAGATTGAAACCTCATAAGCTCATTCTATTACGCCCTAAGAGTGCGAGTTTGCCACGAGTACATGTTCAGATTCGAACGAACGAGGATTGAAACCCCATAAGAGCGTTCTATTACGCCCAAAGAGTGCGAGTTTGCCACGAGTACATGTTCAGATTCGAACGAACGAGAGATTGAAACCCCATAAGAGCGTTCTATTACGCCCAAGAGTGCGAGTTTGCCACGAGTACATGTTCAGATTCGAACGAACGAGGATTGAAACCCATAAGAAAAGAGCGTTCTATTACGCCCCCTAAGAGTGCGAGTTTGCCACGAGTACCTGTTCAGATTCCAACGAACGAGGATTGAAACCCCATAAGAACGTTCTATTACGCCCTAAGAGTGCGAGTTTGCCACGAGCACATATTCAGATTAGAACGAACGACGATTGAAACCCCATAAGAGCATTCTATTACGCCCTACGAGTGCGAGTTTTCCACGAATACATGTTCAGATTCGAACGAACGAGGATTGAAACCTCATAAGAGCGTTCTATTACGCCCTAAGAGTGCGAATTTGCCACAAGTATATGTTCAGATTCGAACGAACGAGGATTGAAACCCCATAAGAGCGTTCTACTACGCCCTAAGAGTGCGAGTTTGCCACGAGTACCTGTTCAGATTCAGATTCGAACGAGGATTGAAACCCCATAAGAACGTTCTATTACGCCCCTAAGAAGAGTGCGAGTTTGCCACGAGTACATATTCAGATTCGAACGAACGAAGAAGAAACCCATAAGAGCATAAGAGCGTTCTATTACGCCCTAAGAGTGCGAATTTGCCACGAGTACATGTTCAGATTCGAACGACGAGGATTGAAACCCCATAAGAGTGTTCTATTACGTCCCTAAGAGTGAGTTTGCCACGAGTACATGAGTACATGTTCAAATTCGAACGAACGAGATTGAAACCGCATAAGAGAGCATTCTATTACGCCCTAAGAGTGCGAGTTTGCCACGAGTACATGTTCAGATTCGAACGAACGAGATTGAAACCCATAAGAGCGTTCTATTACGCCCAAAGAGTGCGAGTTTGCCACGAGTACATGTTCAGATTCGAACGAACGAGGATTGAAAACCCCATAAGAGCGTTCTATTACGCCCTAAGAGTGCGAGTTTGCCACGAGTACATGTTCAGATTCGAACGAACGAGGATTGAAAACCCCATAAGAGCGTTCTATTACGCCCCCTAGAGTGCGAGAGTTTGCCACGAGTACATGTTCAGATTCGAACGAACGAACGAGGATTGAAACCCCATAAGAGCGATTCTTATTACGCCCTAAGAGTGCGAGTTTTGCCACGAGTACATGTTCAGAGATTCGAACGAACGAGGATTGAAACCCCATAAAGAGCATTCTATTACGCCCTAAGAGTGCGAATTTGCCACGAGTACATGTTCAGATTCGAACGAACGAGGATTGAAACCCCATAAGAGCGTTCTATTACGCCCAAAGAGTGCGAGTTTGCCACGAGTACATGTTCAGATTCGAACGAACGAGGATTGAAACCCCATAAGAGCATTCTATTACGCCCTAAGAGTGCGAGTTTGCCACGAGTACATGTTCAGATTCGAACGAACGAGGATTGAAACCCCATAAGAGCGTTCTATTACGCCCTAAGAGTGCGAGTTTGCCACGAGTACATATTCAGATTCGAACGAACGAGGATTGAAACCCCATAAGAGCGTTCTATTACGCCCAAAGAGTGCGAGTTTGCCACGAGTACATGTTCAGATTCGAACGAACGAGGATTGAAACCCCATAAGAGCGTTCTATTACGCCCTAAGAGTGCGAGTTTGCCACGAGTACATGTTCAGATTCGAACGAACGAGGATTGAAACCCCATAAGAGCGTTCTATTACGCCCTAAGAGTGCGAGTTTGCCACGAGTACATGTTCAGATTCGAACGAACGAACGACGATTGAAAGCCAATAAGAGCGTTCTATTACGCCCTAAAGAGTGCGAGTTTGCCACGAGTACATGTTCAGATTCGAACGAACGAACGAGATTGAAACCCATAAGAGCGTTCTATTACGCCTAAGAGTGCGAGTTTGCCACGAGTACATGTTCAGATTCGAACGAACGAGGATTGAAACCCTATAAGAGCATTCTATTACGCCTAAGAGTTCGAGTTTGCCATGAGTACATATTCAGATTCGAACGAACGAACGACGATTGAAAGCCAATAAGAGCGTTCTATTACGCCCAAAGAGTGCGAGTTTGTCACGAGTACATGTTCAGATTCGAACGAACGAGGATTGAAACCCCATAAGAGCGTTCTATTACGCCCTAAGAGTGCGAGTTTGCCACGAGTACATATTCAGATTCGAACGAACGAGGATTGAAACCCCATAAGAGCATTCTATTACGCCCTAAGAGTGCGAGTTTGCCACGAATACATGTTCAGATCCGAACGAACGAGGATTGAAACCCCATAAGAGCGTTCTATTACGCCCTAAGAGTGCGAGTTTGCCACGAGTAGATGTTCAGATTCGAACGAACGAGGATTGAAACCCCATAAGAGCGTTCTATTTACACCCTAAGAGTGCGAGTTTGCCACGAGTACATGTTCAGATTCAAACGAACGAGGATTGAAACCCCATAAGAGCCTTCTATTACGTCCCAAAGAGTGCGAGTTTGCCACGAGCCACGAGTACATGTTCAGATTCGAACGAACGAGATTGAAACCCCATAAGAGCGTTCTATTACGCCCCCCTAAGAGTGCGAGTTTGCCACGAGTACATGTTCAGATTCGAACGAACGAACGAGATTGAAACCCCATAAGAGCGTTCTATTACGCCCCAAAGAGTGCGAGTTTGCCACGAGTACATGTTCAGATTCGAACGAACGAGGATTGAAATCACATAAGAGCATTCTATTACGCCCTAAGAGTGCGAGTTTGCCACGAGTACATGTTCAGATTCGAAGGAACGAAGATTGAAACTTCATAAGCCCATTCTATTACGCCCTAAGAGTGCGAGTTTGCCACGAGTACATGTTCAGATTCGATCGAACGAGGATTGAAACCCCATAAGAGCATTCTATTACGCCCAAAGAGTGCGAGTTTGCCACGAGTACATGTTCAGATTCAAATGAACGAGGATTGAAACCCTATAAGAGCGTCCTATTATGCCCAAAGAGTGCGAGTTTGCCACGAGTACATGTTCAGATTCGAACGAACGAGGATTGAAACCCCATAAGAGCGTTCTATTACGCCCAAAGAGTGCGACTTTGCCACGAGTACATGTTCAGATTCGAACGAACGAGGATTGAAACCGCATAAAAGCGTTCTATTATGCCCAAAGAGTGCGAGTTTGCCACGAGTACATGTTCAGATTCGAACGAACGAGGATTGAAATCCCATAAGAGCATTCTATTACGCCCTAAGAGTGCGAGTTTGCCACGAGCACATATTCAGATTAGAACGAACGAGGATTGAAACCCCATAAGAGCATTCTATTACGCCCTAAGAGTGCGAGTTTGCCACGAATACATGTTCAGATTCGAACGAACGAGGATTGAAACACCATAAGAGCGTTCTATTACGCCCTAAGAGTGCGAGTTTGCCACGAGTACATGTTCAGATTCGAACGAACGAGGATTGAAACCCATAAGAGCGTTCTATTACGCCCAAACAGTGCGAGTTTGCCACGAGTACATGTTCATATTTGAACGAATGAGAGGATTGAAACCCCATAAGAGCGTTCTATTACGCCCAAAGAGTGCGAGTTTGCCACGAGTACATGTTCAGATTCGAACGAACGAGGATTGAAACCCATAAGAGCGTTTCTATTACGCCCAAAGAGAGTGCGAGTTTGCCACGAGTACATGTTCAGATTCGAACGAACGAACGATTTGAAACCCCATAAGAGCGTTCTGTTACGCCCTAAAAGTGCGAGTTTGCCACGAGTACATGTTCAGATTCGAACGAAGGAGGATTGTAACCCCATAAGAGCGTTCTATTACGCCCTAAGAATGCGAGTTTGCCTCGAGTACATGTTCAGATTTCGAAACGAACGAGGATTGAAACCCCATAAGAGCGTTCTATTACGCCCCTAAGAGTGCGAGTTTGCCACGAGTACATGTTCAGATTCGAACGAACGAACGAACGAGATTGAAACCCCATAAGAGCGTTCTATTACGCCCTAAAGAGTGCGAGTTTGCCACGAGTACATGTTCAGATTCGAACGAATGAGGATTGAAAGCCCATAAGAGCGTTCTATTACGCCCTAAGAGTGCGAGTTTTTGCCACGAGTACATGTTCAGATTCGAACGAACGAACGAGATTGAAACCCATAAGAGCATTCTATTACGCCCTAAAGAGCATTTTAATAAGAGTGATTGAAACCCCATAAGAGCATTCTATTATGCCCTAAGAGTGCGAGTTTGCCACGAGTACATATTCAGATTCGAACGAACGGGGATTGAAACCCCATAAGAGGCGTTCTATTACGCCCAAAGAGTGCGAATTTGCCACGAGTACATGCTCAGATTCGAACGAACGAGGATTGAAACTCCATAAGAGCGTTCTATTACGCCCAAAGAGTGCGAGTTTGCCACGAGTACATGTTCAGATTCGAACGAACGAGGATTGAAATCCCATAAGAGCATTCTATTACGCCCAAAGAGTGCGAGTTTGCCACGAGTACATGTTCAGATTCGAACGAACGAGGATTGAAACCCCATAAGAGCGTTCTATTGCGCCCTACGAGTGCGAGTTTTTCACGAATACATGTTCAGATTCGAACGAACGAGAATTGAAAGCCAATAAGAGCGTTCTATTACGCCCTAAGAGTGCGAGTTTGCCACGAGTACATGTTCAGATTCGAACGAACGAGAATTGAAACCCCATAAGAGCGTTCTATTACGCCCTAAGAGTGCGAGTTTGCCACGAGTACATGTTCAGATTCGACCGAACGACGATTTTAACCGCATAAGAGCATTCTATTACGCCCCCAGAGTGCGAGTTTGCCACGAGTACATGTTCAGATTCGAACGAACGAGGATTGAAACCCAATAAGAGCATTCTCTTACGCCCAAAGAGTGCGAGTTTGCCACGAGTACATGTTCAGATTCGAACGAACGAGGATTGAAACTCCATAAGAGCGTTCTATTACGCCCTAAGAGTGCGAGTTTGCCACGAGTACATGTTCAGATTCGAACGAACGAGGATTGAAACCCCATAAGAGCGTTCTATTACGCCCTAAGAGTGCGAGTTTGCCACGAGTACATGTTCAGATTCGAAATTCGAACGAACGAGGATTGAAACCCCATAAGAGCGTTCTATTACGCCCTAAGAGTGCGAGTTTTTTTGCCACGAGTACATGTTCAGATTCGGAACGAACGAGGATTGAAAACCCCATAAGAGCGTTCTATTACGCCCTAAGAGTGCGAGTTTTGCCACGAGTACATGTTCAGATTCGAACGAACGAACGATTGAAAAACCCCATAAGAGCGTTCTATTACGCCCAAAGAGTGCGAGTTTGCCACGAGTACATGTTCAGATTCGAACGAACGAGGATTGAAACCCCATAAGAGCGTTCTATTACGCCCTAAGAGTGCGAGTTTGCCACGAGTACATGTTCAGATTCGAACGAACGAGGATTGAAACCCCATAAGAGCGTTCTATTACGCCC
Source organism: Puya raimondii (assembly GCA_016920855.1). NCBI lineage: Eukaryota > Viridiplantae > Streptophyta > Magnoliopsida > Poales > Bromeliaceae > Puya > Puya raimondii. The sequence goes on along the minus strand of JABWPP010000047.1, from coordinate 13,380,535 downwards.
TAAGAGTGCGAGTTTGCCACGAGTACATGTTCAGATTCGAACGAACGAGGATTGAAAGCCCATAAGAGCGTTCTATTACGCCCAAAGAGTGCGAGTTTGCCACGAGTACATGTTCAGATTCGAACGAACGAGGATTGAAAGCCAATAAGAGCCTTCTATTACGCCCAAAGAGAGTACATGTTTCGAACCCAACGAGGATTGAAACCCCATAAGAGCGTTCTATTATTACGCCTAAGAGTGCGAATTTGCCACGAGTACATGTTCAGATTCGAACGAACGAGATTGAAACCCCCCATAAGAGCGTTCTATTACGCCCAAAGAGTGCGAGTTTGCCACGAGTACATGTTCAGATTCGAACGAACGAGATTGAAACCCCCATAAGAGCGTTCTATTACGCCCTAAGAGTGCGAGTTTTCCACGAGTACATGTTCAGATTCGAACGAACGAACGAGGATTGAAACCCCATAAGAGCGCGTTCTATTACGCCCTAAGAGTGCGAGTTTGCCACGAGTACATGTTCAGATTCGACCGAACGAACGAGGATTGAAACCCCATAAGAGCGTTCTATTACGCCCTAAGAGTGCGAGTTTGCCACGAGGCGTGTTCAGATTCGAACGAACGAGGATTAAAACCCCATAAGAGCATTCTATTACGCCCTAAGAGTGCGAGTTTTCTACGAGTACCTATTCAGATTCGAACGAACGAGGATTGAAACCCCATAAGAGCGAACTCTATTACGCCCTAAGAGTGTTTGAAACCCCATAAGAGCGTTCTATTACGCCCTAAGAGTATGAGTTTGTCACGAGTACATGTTCAGATTCGAACGAACGAGGATTGAAAAACCCCATAAGAGCGTTCTATTACGCCCTAAGAGTGCGAGTTTTCCACGAGTACATGTTCAGATTCGAACGAACGAACGAGATTGAAACCCCATAAGAGCGTTCTATTACGCCCAAAGAGAGTGCGAGTTTGCCACGAGTACATGTTCAGATTCGAACGAACGAGGAGGATTAAAACCCCATAAGAGCATTCTATTACGCCCTGAAAGTGCGAGTTTCCCACGAGTACATGTTCAGATTCGAACGAACGAGCATTGAAACCTCATAAGAGCGTTCTATTACGCCCTAAGAGTGCGAATTTGCCACGAGTACCTGTTCAGATTCGAACGAAGGAGGATTGAATCTCCATAAGAGCGTTCTATTACGCCCTAAGAGTGCGAGTTTGCCACGAGTGCATGTTCAGATTAGAACGAACGACGATTGAAACCACATAAGAGCATAAGAGCGTTCTATTACGCCCTAAGAGTGAGAATTTGCAACGAGTACATGTTCAGATTCGAAAGAACGAGGATTGAAACCCCATAAGAGTGTTCTATTACGTCCTAAGAGTTTGAGTTTGCCAGGAGTACATGTTCAGATTCGAACGAACGATGATTTAAACCCGATAAGAGCGTTCTATTACGCCCTAAAAGTGCGAGTTTTCCACGAGTACATGTTCAGATTCGAACGAACGAGAATTGAAACCTCATAAGAGCATTCTATTACGCCCTAAGAGTGCGAATTTGCCACGAGTACATGTTCAGATTCGAACGAACGAGGATTGAAACCCCATAAGAGCGTTCTATTACGCCCTAAGAGTGCGAGTTTGCCACGAGTACCTGTTCAGATTCGAACGAACGAGGATTTAAACCCCCATATAGAGCGTTCTATTACGCCCTAAGAGTGTGCGAGTTTGCCACGAGTACATGTTCAGATTCGAACGAACGAGATTGAAACCCATAAGATAAGAGCGTTCTTTACGCCCCTAAGAGTGTGAATTTTCCACGAGTACATGTTCAGATTCGAACGAACAAGGATTGAAACCCCATAAGAGTGTTCTATTACGTCCTAAGAGTGCGAGTTTGCCACGAGTACTTGTCCAGATTCGAACGAACGACGATTGAAACCGCATAAGAGCATTCTATTACGCCCAAAGAGTGCGAGTTTGCCACGAGTACATGTTCAGATTCGAACGAATGACGATTGGAAACCCCATAAGAGCGTTCAATTACGCCCAAAGAGTGGGAGTTTGCCACGAGTACATGTTCAGATTCGAACGAACGAGAATTGAAACCCATAAGAGCGTTCTATTACGCCCTACGAGTGCGAGTTTTCCACGAGTACATGTTCAGATTCGAACGAACGAGGATTGGAACCTTATAAAAGCCTTCTATTACGCCCTAAGAGTGCGAATTTGTCACAAGTATATGTTCAGATTTGAAGCGAAAGAGGTTGAAACCCCATAAGTGCGTTCAATTACGCCCAAAGAGTGCGAGTTTGCCACGAGTACATGTTCAGATTCGAACGAACGAGGATTGAAACCCCATAAGAGCGTTCTATTACGCCCTACGAGTGCGAGTTTTCCACGAGTACAGGTTCAAATTCGAACGAACGAGGATTGGAAACTCATAAAAGCCTTCTATTACGCGCTAAGAGTGCGAATTTGTCACGAGTATACGTTCAGATTCGAAAAAACGAGGATTGAAACACCATGAGAGCAATCTATTACGCCCTTATAATGCGAATTTGCCACCAGTCATGTTCACATTCGAACGAACGAGGATTGAAACCCCATAAGAGCGTTCTATTACGCCCTAAGAGGGCGAGTTTCCCACGAGTACAAGTTCACATTCGAACGAACAAGGATTAAAACCCCATCAGAGCATTCTATTACGCTCTAAGGGTGGGAGTTTTCCACGAGTACCTGTTCAGATTCGAACGAACGAGGATTGAAACCCCATAAGAGCGTTCTATTACGCCCTAAGAGTGTGAGTTTTTCACGAGTACATGTTCAGATTCGAACGAACGAGGATGGAAACCTCATAAGAGAGTTCTATTACGCCCTAAGAGTGCGTATTTGCCATGAGTAAATGTTCAGATTCGAACGAACGACGATTGAAACCCCATAAGAACGTTCAATTACGCCCTAAAAGTGCGTGTTTTCCACGAGTACATGTTCAGATTCGAACGAACGAGGATTGAAACCTCATAAGAGCGTTCTATTACGCCCTAAGAATGCGAATTTGCCACAAGTATACGTTCAGATTCGAACGAACGAGAATTGAAACCCCATAAGAGCGTTCTATTACTCCCTAGGAGTGCGAGTTTGCCACGAGTACCTGTTCAGATTCGAACGAACGAGGATTTAAACCCCATGAGAGCGTTCTATTACGCCCGAAGAGTGCGAGTTTGTCACGAGTACATGTTCAGATTAGAACGAACGACGATTGAAACCGCATAAGAGCATAAGAGCGTTCTATTACGCCCTAAGAGTGCGAATTTTTCACGAGTATATGTTCAGATTCGAACGAACGAGGATTGAAACCCCATAAGAGTGTTCTATTACGTCCTAAGAGTGCGAGTTTGCCACGAGTACATGTTCAGATTCGAACGAACGACGATTGAAACCGCATAAGAGCATTCTATTACGCCCAAAGGGTGCGAGTTTGCCACGAGTACATATTCAGATTCGAACGAACGACGATTGGAACCCCATAAGAGCATTCAATTACGCCCAAAGAGTGCGAGTTTGCCATGAGTACATTTTCATATTCGAACGAACGAGGATTGAAACCCCATAAGAGCGCTCTATTACTCCCTACGACTGCGAGTTTTCCACGAGTACATGTTCAGATTCGAACGAACGAGGATGGGAACCTTATAAATGCCTTCTATTACGCCCTAAGAGTGCGAATTTGTCACGAGTATATGTTCAAACGAATGAGGATTGAAACCCCATGAGAGCGATCTATTACGCCCTAAGAGTGCGAATTTGCCACGAGACATGTTCACATTCGAACGAACGAGGATTGAAACCCCATAAGTAGGTGTTATACGCCCTAAGTGGGCGAGTTTTCCACGAGTACATGGTCACCTTCGAACGAACGAGGATTAAAACTCCAAAAGAGCATTCTATTATGCCCTAAAAGTGCGAGTTTTCCACGAGTACCTGTTCAGATTCGAACAAACGAGGATTGAAACCCCATAAGAGCGTTTTATTACGCCCAAAGAGTGTTTGAAACCCCATAAGAGCGTTCTATTACGCCCTAAGAGTGTTTGAAACCCCATAAGAGCGTTCTATTACGCCCTAAGAGTATGAGTTTGTCACGAGTACATGTTCAGATTCGAACGAACGAGGATTGAAACCTCATAAGAGAGTTCTATTACGCCCTAAGAGTGCGAATTTGCCATGAGTACATGTTCGGATTCGAAAGAACGACGATTGAAACCCCATAAGAGCGTTCAATTACGCCCAAAGAATGCGAGTTTGCCACGAGTACATGTTCAGATTCGAACGGACGAGGATTGAAACCGCATAAGAGCATTCTATTATGCCCTAAGAGTGCGAGTTTTCCACGAGTATATGTTCATATTCGAACGAACGAGGATTGAAACCTCATAAGAGAATTCTATTACGCCCTAAAAGTGCGAATATGCCACAAGTACATGTTCAGATTCGAACAAACAAAAATTGAAACCCCATAAGAGCGTTCTATTACTCCCTAAGAGTGTGAATTTGCCACGAGTACATGTTCAGATTCGAACGAACGAGGATTGAAACCCTATAAAAGCGTTCTATTACTCCCTAAGAGTGCGAATTTACCACAAGTACATGTTTAGATTCGATCGAACGAACACTGAAGCCCCGTAAGAGCATTTCATTACGCCCTAAGAGTACAAATTTGCAACAAGTGCATGTTCACATTCAAATGAATGAAGATTGAAACCTCATATGCCCATTCTATTACGCCCTAAGAGTGCAAATTTGCAACGAGTACATGTTCACATTCAAATGAACGAAGATTGAAACCTCATAAGAGCCCTCTATTACGCCCTAAGAGTGCGAATTTGCCACGAGTATTTGTTCATATTCGAAATGAACGAGGATTTAAACCCCATAAGAGCAATCTATTACGCCCTAAGAGTGCGAATTTGCCACGAGTCATGTTCACATTCGAACGAACGAGGATTGAAACCCCATAAGAGCGTTCTATTACGCCCAAAGAGTGTTTGAAACCCCATAAGAGTGTTCTATTACGTCCTAAGAGTGCGAGTTTGTCACGAGTACATGTTTAGATTCGAATGAATGAGGATTGAAACCTCATAAGAGCGTTCTACTACGCCCTAGAGGGCGAATTTGCCACGAGTACATGTTCAGATTCGAACGAACGACGATTGAAACCCCATAAGAGCGTTCAATTACGCCCAAAGAGTGCGAGTTTGCCACGAGTACATGTTCAGATTCGAACGAACGAGGATTGAAACCCCATAAGAGCGTTCTATTACGCCCTGCGAGTGCGAGTTTTTCACGAGTACATGTTCAGATTTGAACGAATGAGGATTGAAACCTTATAAGAGCGTTCTATTACGCCCTAAGAGTGCGAATTTGCCACGAGTGTATGTTCAGATTCGAAACGAACGAGGATTGAAACCCCATAAGAGCGATCTACTACGCCCTAAGAGTGCGAATTTGCCACGAGGCATGTTCATATTCGAACAAACGAGGATTGAAACCCCATAAGAGCGTTCTATTACGCCCTAAGAGGGCGAGTTTTCCATGAGTACATGTTCACAATCGAACGAACGAGGATTAAAACCCCATCAGAGCATTCGATTACGCCCTAAGAGTGCGAGTTTTCCACGAGTACCTATTCAGATTCGAACGAACGAGGATTGAAACCCCGTAAGTGTAATACTTGGCATTTTTGAGGTTTATTACACTCGAAACATTTCGGGCGCCCGAATCTTGGGAAGTGGACGCCCGAAAGTTTTCGGAGCCGATGGACGTTTTGGATGGGTCCGGAAGTTGCTGACTTGATTCGGACCTGGGTGCAGGTTTCGGACGCCCGGATTGTGGATCCGGATTAGGGTTGTGACGTGGATTTACACGTGTCGCGTTGCAGGACACGTGTCGATCGCTGGAGGAGCGCCGCCTCGCCGACTGCTGACTGTTGCCGGACCGCTTGGCCACCATCTGACACCTAGATTACTGGATTTTCGGACGCCCGGAAGTGGGAATTCGGGCGCCCGAATGTGGAGATTTGGAGCCTATAAATAGGTGAGCCCCTTGGTTGTTTTGAAGCCATTTCTACTTCGTGATTCCTTTTTCTAGAGTGAGAAAGCTAGAGTAAGGGCCATGTGTTGGCATTAGTTATGATCTAGCTTGTTCTCCTCTACTGTGTTTTTCTGATCTGGTTCTGATCAGTTGTTCTGTTGGAGGTTACAGTCTATTCGGTGGTATATTCTGATTGGAGTACTGCTTGAGCTTGGTGTATATACTGGAGGGTTGGATCTGAGATTATAGTTGATTTCCACCGTGGTTGGATTAGCTTTTGAGGTTGGTTAATATTTGCCAGATTCAGTGGATTTCCTCCCATGTGCTTACTCTCATGTTAGCATGATATGATATTGTTGGGATTATGTTAGCATAATATGATATTGTTGGGATTATGTTAGTTGTGACATGCTTTAGTTGAGATTGATGCATAAGTATGATATGATCATAGATGAGGTTGTGATACCTGATTAGCATGCATGATTTCATTATATTCTTGATACATGATCTAGCCTACACCTATCCTGTTGATATCCCTTGTACCAGTTGTTGTACATACTAGTGTAGGTGATCTATTGTGGCTCGTGCTATGTTGTTTGTACCTCCTCTTTGTGGTAGAGTTGAGTTGATTGAGAGCACTGGAGCATTGAGTGGGTCATACTTGTTGTTGTTGCATTTGCGGTGCCGAGGGCATGTGTGGTACACTGAACTTTAGCAAATTCGCAAGGTTCTAGTGTGAGATTAGTATTTCGTGCTAATCTGGAGGTTCTGGTGGTATTTCGCGCACTTGGGAGCGTTTTCGGGACTTAAGAAGTGCGAAAACGGACTCCGGTAGTCAAAATCTGCAAAACTGCAGGTTTGACATTGCGTACCGGTATGCGACTTTGGGATACCGGAATCCAGTGAATAACTGGTTTGCGCAGCTCTCGAGTTCTGCGGAATCCCGCTGGAAATACCGGAATGGGCTGGCATTCCGGTATGTGAAATACGCGTACCGGTACTGAAGTGATTAGTACCGGTACTGGAATTTTCGCGTACCGAAATCCCTTCGCGTGGTCTGGTTGGCCGAGGCTCGGGTTGCGGGATTTCTGGCCAGATACCGGTATGCCCATACGCATACCGGTATACAGTGCCCAAATGTTGTTTTGTGCTGTTTGCAAATGTTGGCTTTTGGAGAGGTGTTAGGGCAATTGTTACAACATGTAACTTAACCCTTCACACCCCCCCCTCACAGCCATTTGTGCTGTGGACTTAGGAGAAAGAGGTAAGGGTTTTTCTCCCTTTCTCTCTCTAGATTCTTGTTTCCTTGGTGGTGAAACCTAGGGTTTGATCCCTTTTTCCCTTCTCCTTTGCACTCAAGCTTGCTAGCTTACCTTTAGAGGATCGTGGGGGAGGAGAGGAGAGCTTGTTTGAGGTTTATCTCCAAACCTAGCTTCCTTGGACCTTGTTTGGAGCTCTTAAGAGGTTAGTTTTCCTCTTGTTAACCCTCTTTTGTAGATAAATTGGGTTTTTGTTGTTGAAACCTTGATATGGTAAACCTAGGGTTTATTTTAGGGTTTCTTGATTCTAGGCTTTTGGATGGAAATTGATGGGTGTAGAATGTTATGTTAGGTTGGATTGGGAGCTTCCTAACTTCATTTTGAGTTTTGGACAAGAGATTCTTGGTCTAAGGTAATTCCACCCTTTTTCCCTCTTGCTAGTGACGTTTTTCGAAAATGTTCATTCGATGTTTCTAACCCCATAGAAATCTTCTTTAGGGTGCTAGAAATCGAGGGGGCAACTTTGTTTTCGGATACTGCGAGGTTCCGAAGGGTCTCCGGTGGGTTTGACCTCACCGAAATGGGTGAACTCCCCCTATGTCTTCATTGTAGCTTAAAAGAGCTTAAATTAGTGCATATTCATACTAATTATGACATGGTAGAATTTTGGAATGCATAATATCCATGTGCTATATATATGCAAATTAAATATCCTATGTAGTAGGAGGATTGCATGATTTTATGCATAGTGCATCACGAATGACTATGGGAATAGAATACTTCACTTATGTACTTGTCGAGATACCTACTTAAATAAGTAGAGACATATGTGACATTAGATGAACAATGGATTTGGAAATACTCCTTGGCACCTAGCTTGTTGGACTAGTTATAGTGTATGTATGACATATGACATGTTAAAATCATAATGTGAAGTTAAACATATGACATTCCACTTAGATGAGCAACAAGATTGACATTACGATCTAGACTTGGACATTAGTTGGTATTCCATGTTTTTAGACATGATGAGAGATATTATGTGGTTGATTGTTGCTTGTTTGCCACTATGCTCGTTTACACATGCTTGTGAGGGTCACTCCCTACAAGCCGGCACTCCGGAATTGGCCTTGCGATAGTTATTTCGCCCGTGTGTTAGAGAGAGCGCCGAAATGGAACCGCCGTGGGTAAGGCTCACCAAAGCGTGAAGGTGTTGACTACCACGGAGCCATTAGGCTCGGCACAAGTGAACATCCCCTTATTGTATTCTTTATGACTACATGTTTATGGTTATATGCAAAAGTGAACATTCATATAGTAAGAGGTGAAACGTCGCATACTTACACATGTACATGAGTAGAATAGTTCATGGTTATAATATTACATCTTGAGGCATAGTAGCATTGAATTTTAAATTATAATTATGCTTACCTGTATCTAACCTTTACTTTGCCTCAGTTGACCTAGTGGTGTACTCCGCTCCTCTCGGCGGCTTACCCACTGGGAACTATTGAATAATAGTTCTCATCCCCCTGGGGTTTTTGTTTTATTTCAGAGCCTTCCACTGCGGGAGAGGCTAGGGATCGCGGCAAGGGCATTGCGACTAGCTAGTACGTGAGGGAGCTAGCGACTAGGTGGAGCACCTTTCTTGTATTTTATTTGAGAGGTGTTTTTGTATCGACCACTTTTGTAGAGACTACCCTATGTTCCTTTTTGGGTGTATTGTTGTATTAGCTTATGTTGTGGTTTTACTCTTAATTGTATTTTATGCTTTCACCTCGAGACCTTACTTGTTAGTATGTATGCTCTGATTATCATGATAGGATTACTTGCTTTATTCCTTTCTTGTATGTTGTTTTAGACGCCTTGTGTGCATTGGGTTACTTGTGTACACGGCAGGTCTGTGCATGCGCCCGGGTGGGCTTCCGCTGGGGCCCCGGGGCGTGACAGCATGTGATTTTTTGTGTGAGTTCAGTTTGACCCAGTCCGTCGATCATATACCTGTGGGTGCTTGGCGCTGATACGTGTTGTGATACTATACTCGGTTGGGTCGCTCCCACGAGTACCACTCTGGAGTTGTTTTTTCGTACAGAGGGTTGTACGAGTTGGTTTATATGCAGTACGGAGGGACATGCCTGTACTAGCTGGCTCCCTACGGGTAGAGCATGATGTTCAGGCCGCAGGTATGATGTTGTGGATTCGTGATAGTCCTCGTGGATGTGTTATGATCAGGTTATTATTATTCATGAGCATTGTGCATAGTAGTGGTAGTTTATCTCCTACCTTTCTTTATTGCACTTTATTTTTATCTTGAGATCGAGGACTTAGTGGGCAGACCGCTGACGCTGGTGGCGGTACCCACTGAGGACTACTTGTTTGATAGTAGTTCTCACACCCGTTGTTGACACCTTTTTTGCAGAGTTTTCTTCTCCGGTTGTGCATTCTGATCGCGGAAAGGAGACCGTCGGGTAGAGCTGTTTCTCCGGACATTGGCTAGAGGTATACCCATTTTGGTTGAGGATCCTATGAGTCTGTACATACAGTGATGTATATTTTTGGTTGTGGATTGATGTATGTATGTACAATGATCTTATATATAGCAGCTCTGTTACTTATGATACCTTTAGCTGATAGTTGTTGGATGATTGTTTCGCTTCGTATACTCGGTAGAAATACTGTGTATGCGGCGGATCTAGTCATGTGCCTGGGAAGAGGTAACCCGGGGCGTGACAGATTAAGTTGGTATCGGAGCTTAGGAATAGGTCAAGAGGGCCTAGGAAACCTAAGATAACAGACCTAAGAATGTTATGACATGAGAGACGTGATTAATTGCGAAAGTCAAAGATTGAGTTTTGAATCCTTCCTTGAGCAGGAAGAGTGATTGAGGGATTTAAGCCTTCTCTTATCAGATTACTTATGTTGGCTGCAGACGACATAATAATTTGAAAAGAAAAGGAGTGTCCTTCTAGACTTTCGCTAGATTGGGTCGAGAGATTGTTTGTTGCCTAATTGGGTATTTTGTTGCAGGTGATTATAATGCCTCCTCGACGACCGTCGACGCGAGCGTATCCGACGCCTTCGGAGATGCCAGAGCAATCGGGACCTAGTGAACGGCCCGATTTGCAGGAGCAGTTAGCTGATATAGCTGCAGTGGGTAGCAGCAGAGTGTTCTATTACAGAAGATGTGTGATGCTTTCGCACAGGGTACTACACCTCGAACTGCGGAGCCTCAAGCCGCGACCATTCCAGCTGCATCTCAACCTAGAGACGAGAGTGCGCAGTCAAGTCGAGTGCTTTCTGAGGAAGAGCAAGAGAAAATGGCGGACAGACTGGCTCGTTTCTGTAGATTTGATCCACCACGATTTAATGGTAGTAGTATAGAATCATGGGTGGTAGAAGCTTGGATTTGTGAGGTGGAGAAATTATTTGAGGATCTTTTTGTGCCAGCACGGGAGCAGGTGCATATGGAAGTTCATTGTCTATCTGGAGATGCTCATGTTTGGTGGAGGAGGACTCCTGATCATAGGTCCCTGAATCCTCTACAGATGACTTGGAGCGAGTTTCGCGGGATTTTATATGGAGCGTATTTTCCTAGTAGCGTGAAGGTGAAGATAGAAGAGGATTTGAAGAATCTGAAACAAGGGAATCGCTCGGTGCAGGAGTATGCGAGGGAGTTTACTAGATTACTTAATTGTGTACCTACTGCTGCAAGAGATGAAATACATAAGGTCTATCTCTATGAGAAGGGTTTGAGACCGGAGATATTTCCATTTGTCCACTCGCAGAGACTTCAGACCTTGGATGCCACTATTGAGCAGTCTCTGTGGGTAGAGCGAGGGACATTTGTGACTAAGGGGCAGTTTGTGGACCCAGCTCAGGGTCAGGAGAGGAAGCGCCCAGCACCTGATGATGGAGGGCAGTCGAGTAGCAGACGGCCGCCAAGACCTCCACCGCGATCGCGTTTCCAGGGTCGTGGAGCATTTAGCCGACAGCAGTCTGGAGGATTTCGCCAGCAGCGACAACAGCAGAAGGGATCTCCTAGATGTGTGATTTGTGGAGGACCTCATTTGGTTAGTCTTTGTGATCGGCGTGAGGGTCGATGTTTTGAGTGCGGACAACCGAGACACATCAGGAGGACTTGTCCCAGATTAGTAGCGGCTCCATCTATGGCGTCTGTTCCTTTCTCCCCACTGTAAGTATCCGGAGCTTCCCCGACGGATCGATTCTCTATGCCACGTCAGCCAGATCAACGCCAGCAGCAAGCGAGTGGGCGAGTCTATGCCGCGCATATTGAGGACGCCTCGATAGCTGATCGTGTGGTGGCAGGTATCATTTTGATTTGCGGCATTAGATCACGCACTTTATTTGATACCGGTGCATCGCATTCCTTTGTTAGTAGAGCATTTGCATTGCATCATGGTTTAGAGATAGGGTCGTTACCCCAGACACAGGAGGTGCGGGTACCCGACCATAGTTTGTAGGTGACGGAGGGTTGTTGGGCGTGTCCTGTGCAGATAGGACCTTGGATCATGCCTGCTGATTTATTGGTATTGAAGCAGTTGCAAGATTTTGATGTGATCCTTGGCATGGATTGGTTGTCTCGTTATTTCGCGACAATCGATTGTGGAACCAAGACGGTGATCTTTCGTGAGCCTGGACAGGAGGAGTATATTTTTAATGGATGTAGAAAATCACTGTTCGCTATGACGATATCTTCATCTAAGGCCAGACAGATGTTGAGTAGAGGATGTATGGCCTATCTAGCGACAGTAACTGAGATGCCTACTAGTGTATCGGGACTCGAGGATATCCCTATTGTCCGCGAGTTTCCGGATATTTTTTCTTCTGAGCTTTCTTCGATGCCTCCTGATAGGGAGATTGAATTCGTGATTGACGTGATACCAGGAACCGCGCCAATCTCGAAGACATCCTATAGAATGGCACCAGCTGAATTGCGAGAGTTAAAAGCGCAACTGCAGGATCTTATGGATAAAGGATTTATTAGACCCAGTGTGTTGCCTTGGGGAGCGCCTGTGTTGTTTGCAAAGAAGAAGGATGGTTCGCTTAGGTTATGTGTGGATTATCAGGAATTGAACAAAGTGACCATCAAGAATAGATATCCACTCCCACGTATCGATGATCTATTTGATCAGTTACAAGGAGCGTGTGTCTTTTCTAAGATTGATCTTCAGTCCGGTTACCACCAATTGAAGGTGAAGGCCGAGGATATCTCTAAGACAGCTTTTTGAACTCGGTATGGGCATTATGAGTTTACAGTTATGCCTTTTGGTTTGACGAATGCCCCTGCTGCATTTATGGATATGATGAACCGAGTCTTCAAGTCTTTCTTGGACAAGTTCGTGGTAGTCTTTATTGATGATATCCTGATTTACTCTCATGGTGATGCGGAGCATGAGGAGCATCTGAGATTAGTGCTGCAACTCTTGCGAGAAAAGAAGTTGTATGCTAAGCTGAAGAAACGTGAATTATGGTTGAGAGAAGTAGCCTTTTTAGGCCATGTGATTTCTGCTTATGGTATCTGTTGATCCTAAGAAGATTGAGGCAATTCGAGACTGGCCTAGACCGACGACGATTTCTGAAGTGCGAAGTTTTCTTGGCTTAGCCGGGTATTATCGACGATTTTTGGAGAGTTTTGCGAAACTCTCTACGCCTCTTACTCGGTTAACCAGAAAAGGGATTAAATATATTTGGAGTGATGAGTGCCAAGAATGCTTTGATGAGCTAAAGCAGAGGTTGATGACAACCCCCATTCTTGTGTTACCAGTGATGGGCGAAGGATTTGTAATCTATAGTGATGCTTCACTGAGTGGCTTGGGTTGCGTGCTGATGTAACATGGTAAAGTGATTGCGTATGCTTCAAGACAATTAAAGGAGTATGAGAAGAACTACCCTACTCATGACTTGGAATTGGCGGCGGTAGTCTTTGCTCTGAAGTTATGGTGCCACTATCTCTATGGAGAGCATTGTGAAGTCTATACTGATCACAAGAGCCTCAAGTATCTGTTTATACAGAAGGAGTTGAATCTACGGCAACGGAGATGGTTGGAGTTACTGAAAGATTATGATATCTCTATTCAGTATCATCCCGGCAAGGCAAATGTAGTTGCCGATGCTTTGAGTAGGAAGGCTGTGGCAACTTTGAGTATGATTATCACTCAACAGCCTGTCTTAGTGGAAGAGATGCGGAGACTGTCACTTGAAGTGGTTACTCATGGAACGACGACGAGACTTATGTCTATGATCTTACAGCCCACTCTGTTGGATAGGATTCGAGAGAAACAGAGTGTAGACCCTCATTTGATGAAGATTAGAGATCAATGAAGAGTGGTGATCTTGAAGATTTTAGTTGTGATGAGTCGGAAGTTCTCCGTTACAGAGGACGTTTTTGTGTACCAGCAGATTCGGAGATTCGAGAGGAGATATTGAAGGAAGCACATTATTCTCCTTATTCTGTACATCCTGGTGGGACTAAGATATACTAGGATTTGAAGACTCACTTCTAGTGGAATGGCAGGAAGAGAGACATTGGAAGAGCTGTAGCTCAATATTTAACATGTCAGCAAGTGAAGGCTGAACATAGAGTGCCAGCTGGTAAGCTACAAAGCCTCCCGATACCTGAGTGGAAGTGGGACCACATTACGATGGATTTTGTTGTGGGATTGCTGAGGACTTCGAGCGGCTATGATGCGATATGGGTAATCGTGGATAGGTTGACGAAATCTGCTCATTTTCTACCTATGCAGATTACTTGGCCCCGTAAGCGACTTGCTCAGCTTTATTTGGATGAGATATTGAGATTGCATGGAGTGCCAATCTCGATAGTATTTGATAGAGACCCGAGGTTTGTCTCACACTTTTGGAAAAGTTTACAGACAGCTTAGGGGACTCAGCTTTGTTTTAGTACTGCTTTTCATCCACAGGCAGATGGTCAGTCCGAGCGTACTATTCAGACACTTGAGGATATGTTGAGGGCTTGCATATTGGATTTCAGTGGAGGATGGGATCGACATCTGAGATTGATAGAGTTTGCGTACAACAATAGCTATCAGGCGAGAATTAAGATGGCTTCGTTTGAAGCATTGTATGGACGTAAATGTCGATCACCTTTGTATTGGGATGAGGTAGGTGAAAGGAAGACTTTGGGTCCAGACTTATTGCTTGAAGCTAAGGAGAAAGTTAAAGTAATACGACGGCATATAGAGACAGCCTAGAGCAGGCAAAAGAGTTATTCTGATACTCGGAGAAGAGACCTGGAAATTCAAGTTGGAGACCATGTTTTCTTGAAGGTTTCACCATCGAAGGGCATACGGAGATTTGAAATTCGCGGAAAGCTTAGTCCGCGATTTATTGGTCCTTTTGAGATTTTGGAAAGAATAGGACCTGTGGCTTATCGGATAGCCCTTTCACCTCAGTTAGCAGGTGTGCATGATGTTTTCCATGTATCTGTTCTGAGAAGATACATGTATGATCCTTCACATGTGATTGATTTAACTCCACTGGAGCTGACGGAGGATTTACATTACGAAGAGCGACCGATACGAATTCTTGCTCGTGAGACGAGGGAATTGCATAATCGGGTCATACCTTATGTTAAGGTGCAGTGGAATTATCATGATGAAAGAGAAGCGACTTGGGAATTGGAGACAGTGATGCAGAGGTCTTATCCCCACTTGTTTGCACTTTGAGGTGAGTACCTTACTTTACTTTAGTTTCGAGGACGAAACTATTTAGAAGGAAGAGTGTAATACTTGGCATTTTTGAGGTTTATTAGACTCGAAACATTTCGGGCGCCCGAATCTTGGGAAGTGGATGCCCGAAAGTTTTCGGAGCCGATGGACGTTTTGGATGGGTCCGGAAGTTGCTGACTTGATTCGGACCTGGGTGCAGGTTTCGGACGCCCGGATTGTGGATCCGGATTAGGGTTGTGACGTGGATTTACACGTGTCGCGTTGCAGGACACGTGTCGATCGCCGGAGGAGCGCCGCCTCGCCGACTGCTGACTGTTGCTGGACCGCTTGGCCACCATCTGACACCTGGATTACTGGATTTTCGGACGCCCGGAAGTGGAAATTCGGGCGCTCGAATGTGGAGACTTGGAGCCTATAAATAGGTGAGCCCCCTGGTTGTTTTGAAGCCATTTCCACTTCGTGATTCCTTTTTCTAGAGTGAGAAAGCTAGAGTAAGGGCCATGTGTTGGCATTAGTTATGATCTAGCTTGTTCTCCTCTACTGTGTTGTTCTGATCTAGTTCTGATCAGTTGTTCTGTTGGAGGTTACAGTCTATTCGGTGGTATATTCTGATTGGAGTACTGCTTGAGCTTGGTGTATATTCTGGAGGGTTGGATCTGAGATTATAGTTGATTTCCACCGTGGTTGGATTAGCTTTTGAGGTGGGTTAATGTTTGCCAGATTCAGTGGATTTCCTCCCATGTGCTTACTCTCATGTTAGCATGATATGATATTGTTGGGATTATGTTAGCATGATATGATACTATTGGGATTATGTTAGTTGTGACATGCTTTAGTTGAGATTGATGCATAAGTATGATATGATCATAGATGAGGTTGTGATACCTGATTAGCATGCATGATTTTATTATATTCTTGATGCATGATCTAGCCTACACCTATCCTGTTGATATCCCTTGTACCGGTTGTTGTACATACTAGTGTAGGTGATCTATTGTGGCTCATGCTATGTTGTTTGTACCTCCTCTTTGTGGTAGAGTTGAGTTGATTGAGAGCACTGGAGCATTGATTGGGTCATACTTGTTGTTGTTGCATTTGCGGTGCCGAAGGCACGTGATTTCTTGTGTGAGTTCAGTTTGACCCAGTCTATCGATCATATACCTGTGGGTGCTTGGCGCTGATACGTGTTGTGATACTATACTCGGTTGGGTCGCTCCCACGAGTACCACTCCGGAGTTGGTTTTCCGTACAGAGGGTTGTACGAGTTGGTTTATATGCAGTACGGAGGGACATGCCTGTACTAGCTGGCTCCCTACGGGTAGAGCATGATGTTCAGGCCGCAGGTATGATGTTGTGGATTCGTGATAGTCCTCGTGGATGTGTTATGATCAGGTTATTATTATTCATGAGCATTGTGCATAGTAGTGGTAGTTTATCTCCTACCTTTCTTTATTGCTCTTTATTTTTATCTTGAGATCGAGGACTTAGTGGGCAGACCGCTGACGCTGGTGGCGGTACCCACTGAGGACTTGTAGCACACTGAACTTTAGCAAATTGCGGAGTTCTAGTGAGAGAATAGTGCCTTATACTATTCTGGAGTTTTGGGTTGAGTTTTGTGAGCTTTGAGGTGTTTTTGTGGCTTAAAAAGGGCGAAAACGGGCTCCGGAGATCAAAGTCTGCAAAAGGTGCAGAATTTGTACTGCATTCGGGTACTGATTTTGGCATACGGGTACTGATTTAATTAGTACCGGTACGCCAATTCGTGTACCGGTACGCAGTGCTGCAGAATTAGATTTCATGCAGTTTTGTAATTTCTGAGTTTTGAGGGGCCTTAAGGGATATTGTTACATCATGTAATATATCCCCTCAACCCTCTCTTGTTGCCCAATGTTGCTGAGGCTTGAGAGAAAAAGGAGGTGAGTTCTCTTCCTTTCTCTCTTGGTTTTCTTGCTCCCAAACACTTGATTTGAGGTTTTAATCTCCCTTTTCTCTCCATTTTTCTCCATGGAGCTGCTTCTTAGCTTTGAGGGGAGCTCGGGATGGATGAGAGGAGCTTGTTGGTGGGCTTAGCTTCAACCCTAGCATGTTTGAGCTTGGTTGAGAGCTTGATTTGAGGTTGGTAATCTCTTTTACAACCTCTATTTGTGTTATTGCAAGAATTTAGAGGGAAAACCTAGTTTCATGAAAACTAGGGTTATTGTTAGGGTTTCTTGATTGTGAGCTCTTGGGGCTAAATTGATGAGTGTAGAACACTCTTGTAGGTTGGATTTGAAGCTCCAATGTGTTGATTTGGAGTTTGCACAAGCTTTTCTTGGATTAAGGTATTATTCACCTATTTTCTTCATGAATTTTGGTGAATTTCGTGGTGAGCTTGTTCGAAGCCCCTAACCCCTTGGAAAATTATCTTAGGGTATGTGAAGCTCGGGGGACAACTTCGTTTTGAAGTACTGCGAGGTCTCGATGGATATCCGGTGGGTCTGACCTCACCGAAATGGGTGAACTCTCCCTATGTCTCCTCTAATGTTTTAGAGTTGAATTGATGCATACTCATGCTTATTATGACATGATAGAAATTTTGGAATCATGATATATGTATAGCATATATGAGATTTGCATGCTCTATGTAGTAGAGTTCATGATTGAGTTTATGCATGGCATATTATGGAAAGTTGTGGTAAGATGGCATTTCAAATTATGATAACGTAGAAATGCATGTTGGAATGATTAAACAACATATGAAGTACTTGATGGAAAGTGGACTTGGGGACACTTAGCATATCGGTTATTGGTACAAATGAGCATGATATATGACATACTTACCATGGGTAGAAGAAAATATGACACCCGACGTGTTCTTGACATAGTGAGAGGCTAAGTATGTTACACTTCACTTAGAAGAACAACAAGGTTGGCCTTATGACATAGTGCTAGACCCTCGGGTCGTTGATTGGTATTCCATGTTTAAGACATGAGGTAAGAGTTTTCTTATCGGTAATGTAAGTGGCAATTACATACAATCACTTTGATAATATGGAATAAATACTTGCATGATGACTTTTATACTCTATGTAGTAGAGGTTTATGTAGCTCATGCATGTCATGGATTATGGTCTTGTTGGCATCGTAGAATGTATTGTTATAGCATTGTAGAATGCATGAATTGTGGCATTAGAATAATGCATGGATTATGGCATTTGTAGAATGCATCGAAAATAGCATTAGTACAATGCATTGAGTATGGCTTTGGTTAAAGCATATGGTAGTAACCCGTTGGGGTCATGAATGAGACGTAGGTCCATTCCTATTGGTAGAGTGAGATGTAACCATTTGCATGTTAGAGACATGTTACATATTGGTAGAAATATACCCACATGTGAATTGAGAACAAGTGTGACTTATGTGTCTTGATTCCGACCCTCGAGTCGATGTTGTGATTCCATGTTTTAGACATGATGATTGAGATGTGCTGGCCTTGGATACGATGCTTATGATCAGCGCTTGTTTGCCCTTGTGCTCATTCGAACATGCTTGTGAGGGTCGCTCCCTACAAGCCGGCACTCCGGAGTTAGCCTTTGCGACGTTTGATCGCCCGTGCAGGATTGGGCGCCGAAGTGGATCGCCGTGGGGGAGTGTCTCATTGTCTGCGGAGCAATGTTGACTACCACGGGACCATTAGGCATGGCACAAGCCGGGATGTTACCTTGTGTAAGTCCCCTCGTGGATTGGGTAAAAGCTAAGTAAACCGGACATAGTACATCACGGTTGTTTGATGCATATACATGTAGTGTATGGACATAGTAGTGAGTCGCATATTGTGGCAATACTTAGCTTGACACCATTGGGATGCATTCATTGTAGTTGGACATATTTGTTAGTCACTACATACATTGGCATCCATAGTAGCATTAGGCCTATACTAACATTGGTTTAGTATAGTTGCAGGAATGTATGATGGTAATGAAAAAGAGGTTTTCCTTAACTAATGTTTATACCATAAATGGACATACATGCAGGTTATGGTGGAAGACATAATTGTGCATATGATTGTAAGGAACCAAGTATATATATTTTTTGGTAAAGGACTTACCTATGCATGTAGTGGTAGAAATCATAGTTTTGTTGAAATGATATAATCTTTTGGAGGCATGATAGTAGTAGAATTACTTGTTTAGCACTTATTGCTTTATGCCTTATGTTTCAACTTATACTATCTTTGCCTCAGTTGACCTAGCGGTGTATTTCGCCACTCTCGGCGGCTTACCCACTGGGAACTATTGTTTAATTGTTCTCACCCCCATGGTTGTTGGGTTTTTGTTTCAGAGCCTTCCGCAGCGGGAGAGGCTTGGGATCGTGGCGAGGGGTTAGTGTTACGGATTTTGTATTGGCACATTTCGTGAGCTGTTGAGTCGGAGTCTTGAAGGTCAAGGTGCTACATGAACAAGTTGAAGAATCCGAGACTTCAAGAATAGTGTATCATCGACTCACAGGGTGAATCACGACGGGAAGGTAAGTTTTACTGTTTATATGGTGATTCATAGTTACTTATGGTATTGGAATCATGTTTTATGTTTAAATCTGGATTAGACGAGTTTTTGGGAACTTAAGTTTCTTTGTTAAAACTCTTTGTTTTGAATTCCGGAGTCTAAAGTTTTTCGTTTTGAAAAAATCAATTTTTACAAGTGTATTCCGGAATTCAACTTGAAGTTCCTCAAAACAAATTGAGAAATTCTGGTTTTTGAACTGTATACCGGTATGTGAACTTAGTACCGGTACTGATTCAATGTATACCGGTACTGAAGTGTTTAGTACCGGAATGCCTTTGCGTGAGAATCTGTTCCGTCATTGCATTTCGGTATCTACCTTCGTATACCGGTATACAGTGCCAGATTTGGTATGTTTCGATCTAATCCGACTCTATTTGATTCCAACACCTATAAATAACCTATGGGGGTTCTCTTTGACATTGAACAACTCAGAATTCGTGAGAGAGAAACCCTAGAGGCCAGGATTTTCGTTCTAAACCTTTTTCCACAAAATAGCCTCCGAGATCAATTCGAGATAGTTTTAATTTCTATTTCATATGTCGAATTGATCTCCTTCTTGCTTAGAACTTTTTCTTCTGGTTCTTAATGAAATTCTAAGCAAGGAATCACCAGTATAAACCTGAGTTCCTGTTCCTTTCGGCGTCGTGGATTCGACGTGTTCAAGGCGGTTCGTGGATTCGGATCGTGAAGGCTTCGAGGATTCGAAGTGAGGCGTCTCGTGGATTCGAGGCGTGGCGTCTGTGGATTCAGACGTGAGGCGTGGACAGCCGAGGTGTGCGCGACATCCAGAGAAGATAAAGGAGAGGTTAAGTCCGTGGAGTCGGTAATCACCTTGTAATTCTTTATTCTTAGTGGATTGTTTTTCGCGTGTTGGTCCCGTCGGTTTTTCTCCAAGGTGGAGTTTCCCACGTAAATCTCGATGTGCTGATTTTATTTTCCGCATTACTTTATCGCATTGAGATTTGTGATTTTTATTTATACACCTATTCACCCCCCTCTAGGTGATTGATATACTCTAGATAGATCCTAGGGCACCCCCTATCTTACAATTGGTATCAGAGCGGGATCTAGGCTTTATCTTTCATAATGGGTGAAGGAGGTAATATAAATAGGCCACCGTTATTTGACGGAACCAATTACGCCTATTGGAAAGTCCGGATGAGAGCCTTCCAATCGCAATTGATGAGCGAGTTTGGCAAGCCGTGGAATTCGGGTGGAAACATCCAACCGAAGTGGTTAATAACGCGACTGTACCTAAGCCACGGAATAAGTGGTCGAAGGATGACAATGAAGCTTCATCTTTTAATGGGAAAGGAATTAATGCATTATTTAATTCTCTTTCCCCTACTGAGTTCACACGTGTTTCCGCGTGTGATACGGCTAAAGAGATTTGGGATACTCTACAAGTTACACACGAGGGAACAAGTCTAGTAAAAATTCAAAAGCTCCAAATGCTTACGAGTCAATTTGATTCTATTCGTATGGAGGAGCATGAATCGTTTATTGATTATTTTACTAGACTTCAAGATATTATCAATACGTGTGCTAACTTGGGAGAGAAGATCCCAGAATCTAAGGTCGTTAGAAAAATCCTTCGAACACTTCCGGAGCGTTTTAGGGCTAAAGTAGCGGCTATTGAAACGATCAATCATCCGGATGATATGAAAGTTGAAGAACTAGTAGGTGCTCTTCAAACTTATGAAATGACTTTTCCTACTAATCAATCTTCTTCCAAGTCTTTCTCTAAAAGTACAGGTGTTGCACTTAATACAACAAAGGAGGAAGACGAGGATACCGAATCCGACGATGAAGTTTCTCTCGCAAATTTCGAACATCAAATGGCACTTCTTACCAAGAAGTTTCGTCGGAAGTTTAGGAAGAACCAAGGATTCAAGCTTCATCCTCCAACCGAAAGCCTTCTTCTAACGGATCTTTACATTCTAAATCCTCTAAAGAGAAGAAGCTTGCAAAGTCTTCTAAAGAAAATGATGAGTTTGTGGGAGAAATGTAATACACTGAACTTTAGCAAATTGCGGAGTTCTAGTGAGAGAATAGTGGCTTGTGCTATTCTGGAGTTTTGGGTTGTGTTTGGTGAGCTTCGGAGTGTTTTCGTGACTTGAAAAGTACGAAAACGGACTCCGGAAGTCAAAATCTGCAAAAGTGCAGATTTTGCATTGCATACCGGTATCTGGGTTAGGGATACCGGAATCCAGTGAAGAACTGGTTTGCGCAGCTCTCGGGTTCTGCGGAATCCTGCTGGTGATACCGGAATGGGCTGGCATTCCGGTATGTGAAATTCGCGTACCGGTACTGAAGTGATTAGTACCGGTACTGAGAAGTGGCATACCGGAATCCTGTTGCGTGGCCTGCTTGGCCGAGGCTCGGGTTTGCTGGATTTTTGGCCTGATACCGGTATACCCATACGCATACCGGTATACAGTGCAGAAATTGCATTTCGTGCTGTTTTGCAATTTTGGCTTTGTGAGGGGCCTAAGTGGATTTTGTGCTTAGGGTTAAGTAACCCTTCACCCTCTCTTTTGCTGTTTTGGGCTGAGGATGGAGGAGAAGGAAAGGTAGGTTTCCCTCTCTCTCTCTCTCTCTCTAGATTTTCTCCTCTCCAACCCCTTAGATCTTGGTTTTGATCTCTTTTTCCTCCATTTTCTTCATGGAGGAGTACTCCTAGGCTTGGAGGGAGCTCGGGGCTGAGGAAAGGATCTTGTTGGTGGGCTTAGCTTCAACCCTAGCATGTGTGAGCTTGGTTGGAAGCTTGATTTGAGGTTAGTAAACTCTCTTACAACCTCTATTTGTGATTTTTGCTTGGATTTGGGATGAAAACCTAGTTTCATGAAAACTAGGGTTTCATTTAGGATTTCTTGATTGGGAACTCTTGAGGTGGAATTGATGGGTGTAGAATGTTGTTGTAGGTTGGATTTGAAGATCCCTAACCTCAATTTGGACTTAGAACAAGTTTTACTTGCTCAAGGTATTTTTCACCCATTTACCTCATAGATTTTGGTGGTTTTCGAATTTGTTCGTTCGAAGCTTTTAACCCCTTGGAAATTATCTTAGGGTATGAGAAGCTCGGGGGACAACTCCGTTTCGAAGTACTGTGAGGTTTCGACGGTTATCCGGTGGGTCTGACCTCACCGAAATGGGTGAACTCCCCCTATGTCTCCTGTCTTGTTATAGGATTGATTAGATGCATAATTATGATAATTATGGCATGATGAAAATTGTGATTGCATGAGACATACATGTTGTGTATGAAAAATGCATAGTATATACAGTGCGGTATTATGATGATAATATGCATGCTAGAGTATTTGTGCTAGTAGTGTAATGATGCATTATGAAATGCTAATTAGGTTATGCATGCTAGAAATGAGCATCATACGAGACACTACTTGGTTGTTGATCTAGTGAATTCTCTTCGCATACTAAAGTATGCTGGTATAGAGAAAAGAGAGAATATGACATATGCAGGATAAGTTGTTGCACCTTATCTAGGTGAGCAACTTTGACGGGCATCGTTGGCTTTTGGCTCGACCTTTTGGTCGTGGAAATGATTCCATGTTTAAGACATGAGGAAAGGGATTCTAGTTGTATGTGATAGTTGTAATGGGCTAAATAAATACTTGCATGATAGCTTTATACTCTATGCAGTAGAGGTTAGTGTAGCTCATGCATGACATGGTTTAAGGACTTGTTGGCATTGTAGAATGCATGATATATGGCATTAGAACAATGCATGGTTTTGACATTTGTAGAATGCATGATATATGGCATTAGAACAATGCATGATTTTGGCATTTGTAGAATGCATGATATATGGCATTAGAATAATGCATGGTTTATGAACTTAGTAAACTGAGAGATGAGCATTTACATGTTAGAGACATGTGCATATTGGTAGGGACATACCAACGGACAAATTGAGAACAACATGATATTGTTGACATTTAGCATCTTGGCTATTGAATGTAGTAAACATAATATGACATGTTTTGACATAGTGTGAGGTTAAGCATATTGTATTTCACTTAGGTGAATAATTAGATTGACATTATGACATAATGTTAGACCCTTGGACATCGGTTGGCTATTCCATGTTAGAGACATGACGAACGTATTTCCTATGCTGTTGACTATGCTTGTTATGCCATTGTGCTCATTCGCACATGCTTGTGAGGGTCGCTCCCTACAAGCCGGCAGCTCCGGAGTGGGCCTTTCGCGACGTCGATCGCTTATGTGCAGGTTATATGGGCGCCGAAGTGGATTGCCGTGGGGGAGGCTCATTCTAGCGAGAATGTTGACTACCACGGGGCCATTAGGCACGGCGCAAGCCGAGACTTGAAAAGTCCTTTATGGTAGGAAATATAGTGAGGGATGTGACATTTGGCACCCTAATAAAATCGGTACATAGAGATGTAGCTGATGGACATAGTACTGGGTGGTGACCTTGTGGCATTACATGTAGTGAACATAACATACATATAGTTGGGGACAAGTCATATGTGTAATAGTAAACTTGACATATAGTGAGTTTATTACATTAGAGCATATGTGATTGATCATGGCATTAATTTGACATGCATGTAATTTGTGTAATTAAATGTTGAGCTTATGTCAATAGAGCATATTCATGTTCATGTAGACGATTTAGTCATTGGAGGCATGATAGTTGTAGAACTACCTATTTAGCATTTAATATTTTATGCTTTATGTTTCAGTTATACTATCTTGCCTCAGTTGACCTAGCGATGTAATTCGCCACTCTCGGCGGC
Source organism: Puya raimondii (assembly GCA_016920855.1). Lineage (NCBI taxonomy): Eukaryota > Viridiplantae > Streptophyta > Magnoliopsida > Poales > Bromeliaceae > Puya > Puya raimondii. The sequence goes on along the minus strand of JABWPP010000047.1, from coordinate 13,356,146 downwards.
TTACCCACTGGGAACTATTGATTAATAGTTCTCACCCCCATTGTTGTTGGGTTTTTATTTCAGAGCCTTCCGCAGCAGGAGAGGCTTGGGATCGTGGCGAGGGGTTAGCAGCTAGCTAGAGCCTCTACGATGTTGTTATAGACATACCCTGGATACCTTTCATTGTATTTTGTATGAAAGGTGTATAGTTATTTTCTAGAGAGTGATCTCCTAGTATTGTTAAGATGTATAATTTTATTGTATATCTTGAGATTTTAGTTGTGTTGATCTTGTTTTAGATGTAGGTTTGGCGATAGGCAGTTAGCAGATCTAGCTTATTGAGCACTATGACGATGACGTTATAGATGGGAACCATTGATTGATTGCTCTTTTTTTTTATTTTGTTAATTGAAAAGTGTTTTAAAGTTTTGGTTAGTTGGGATTGATTAATCTGTTAACCAACATTAAGAATATACAAATTGTTAATTGTATATCATTGAAGATTGTGGCTTTATGTCATCTTGTTTTAGTGGTAGAATTATGTTCTCGCTCTGATCACCTTGTTTAGGATGTATTCCTTCTTCTACTTGATTGTTGTTGTTGTAGACGCCTTATGTACATTGTGTGTTGTTTTGGTGTACACGGCGGGTCTGTGCACGTGCCTAGTAGGCTCCTACTAGGGCCCGGAGCGTGACAGGACTACTTGTTTGATAGTAGTTCTCACACCCGT